>JAHBCN010015206.1:0-21353 GCA_019359885.1 Listronotus oregonensis
GACACATTTCATATATAATGTCCTATACTTAAGTCTTACGGTTTTTGACATATTTTAAATTTTATATAAAAATGACGTTTGCGGATCCTAAAATAATTATCAATTTTTCGTATATATCAGGAAGCCTTTATTATTTAATTTTAATTAGATTTCCTATTAAAAAAGACCTACTTTAAGATATTTTTACAATATTTTGATGACTGTTTATATAGGGCATTCAAAAAATAAGATTAAAAATAAAATTAGAAAAATACCAATAATCAATTTTTTCAAATGAAAACTCCCAAATTTTATACTTTTATCTAATTTAGAATTAAAAATAAGGGTAAGTTTTTGTAAAGTTGCTTATTCCAAAATTTTATAGATTTCGAAATATTGGCAATATAATATTTTTCTATTGCAAAAATGCTATAGTCTGCTATATGGCTTTTAAGTTTTATTAATGGTTGGCCATGACAGCGTTTAAAAAACAATCAAGTACTACAGAATGTCACTATTTGTTAAAAAATCTGCCTGTGTCTTGCGACACTACCTTATCTCAGAAAATATATAGGAGATGAAGCAAAAAGTTAAATGCAAAAATTAATTGACTAATTTCGTTCTTTAATTTATTTCATTTTTTCATATTTCACATTCTGTAGTACTTGATTGATTTTTAAAGGCATTTTTGCAATGGAAAAATATTGTATTGCCAATATTTCAAAAACTACAAAATTTTGGAATAAAAAACTTTACACAAACTCGGCCTTATTTTTAATTCTAAATAAGCTAAAAGTGTAAAATTTGGAAGTTTCCATTTGAAAAAAAATATTTTTGGCAGTTTTCTTAATTTCGTTTTTAATCCTATTTTTTAAATGCCCTGTATAAACTGTCATCAAAATATTATAAAAATCTCTTCAAGTAGGTTCTGTTTAATTGATAATCTAATTGAAATTAAATAATAAAGGCTTTCTTATGTGAAAAATTGATAATTATTTTAGGATCCGCAAAAGTTATTTTTTATATAAAATTTAAAATATGTCAAAAACGGTAATATATATGAAATGTATCTAGAATTTTGCAAAAAATCAAAAGAATTTAATAATATATAGGGTGTCCCCTTTAAATTAAGGAAGTTGATGCGTGTAAATGGTGCGGAAAATGGAGTACCATTTATATACAAAAGTAAAATTTTGTTAAAATATGAATTAAACTAAGATACTTTTATATGGAACTTTTTTTGTATCATGTATATTTTATGGGGTAAGGTAGTGTCCTAAGATAAACGGGCCACCCTGTACAATTTGATTTGTACTGGTATTTTTAAATTGGAAAAAGAAGCTAATATTTGTAAGATAAATATGTAATTATTGTTTACACTATTTAGATGAGAATGAACCCTCCTGGTACCGAAGAACCCGTCATGACCGAAAAAGAAATAAAAAAGATGTCACGGCTAGCTAGATTCATGGATGTCGATAAAGAATACTACGAAATGAAACTCGAAAAAAAGGTTTCGAAACCGAAACGGAGACTAAGCAATAGACTGGGTTAAGCTTAAAAATGTAAAATTTGCAAAACGGGTAACAGCCAAATCAAGAATGCTGTTGTATAACTACTAAATAATAAGCTACCTAATTTTATTGACCCACTTTAAAAAATTGACCAGCTCGACGTTTTTGTTTAAAAAATATTGCTTTTGGGTAAATTCCAATATTTCAATTTTGTGTTCCGTTTGCTTAAGACCGTTACTTTATTTCATCCATCCATCACATGTCAGGTGTTCTATTAGCAGAACATCTGCTGGAAAATCACGTGACATAAAAATCTGCTCGCTGCGCTCTTATCCGAGCTTTAATATTGGAACTTTACCAATATAGTCCAGAAAACGAAGCTAGAAAAAAGCAAAACCTCGCAATTTTTTCAAAATGCATAGATTTGCAAGAAAATTTAGGATTAAGCGTAACTTACCCTCCTCTTTAAAATCTATAATATGCCGATGGGCGCTCTTTATTTTTTAGGGGTGAAAACCAAGGGTAGTAAACTTAACAAGGAGTGCTCGATTTTTACTATTTGTCCGCAGATATAGGTTATGTTTGGACGTCACCCGTTTGCCCATTTTGCCCAGAAGGCAGATTTATTTTATTAATTTTTGTTAAATGTTCAACTTTTAAAAACTATTTTGGATATGTACTTACTATTAGAACTGTAATGTATAATATTTTTAAAAAATTAAGACTTTATATTACTTGTAAACAAAACAAACAGGCAAACAGATTACGTCACAAATACCGAATTGACATTTAAATTGGTTTATATGGGCTTAAATGGGATCGAGCACTCCTTGTTAGGTTTATTACCCTTGGGTGAAAACTACTTTTTATTGCTAAAACCTATAAAACTATACATTAAAGCTTAAGTTGAGTAAAATTTGACTCAAGTAAGTTGAAAAAGAAGTATTTGTTTCTTTGAAACATTATTTGAAATATTTTAGCCCTTTAAAATCAACCCCTATTATGATTTACGAAATATATTTATCCTAAAAAATTAATATATTATCACAGTGTTTTGCTTGAAAATTTGGGATTGATCTTAACTTACCCTCCTCTTTAAAATCTGCATTATGCTGAAGGTCGCTTTTTATTTTTTAGGGGTGAAAACTACCTCTTATTGTAAAAACTTTTCAAAACTTTTGTATTAAAGCTTAAGTCACATAAAATTAAGCTCATATAAATTAAAAAATAAGAATTTAATTCTTTAAAACATTTTTTAATATATTTCAACCGTTGGTATGATTTATTTTTAAAAAATTGTTTATCCTAGAAAAATTAACATATTGTCACAGAGTCGTAATTAAAAAATCTGACAGCTTAAGGTATTACTAATATAATTTTGTAATTTTTTAATCTTTAAAAATTTACCCCTAACAATATTACAATGCCAAAAATAGTACAAAACACGAATTTTTCAAAAACTGCATCGAATCGCTTTAATAATGCTTCAAAAAATTGGTTTTTCAAAAATAAGTCCTTTAGTTTTTGTGATAAAAAGTTAAGCTATAAGGTCCTATATATTAAAACAGTTTAAAACCTTTCTTTTTTAAGGAGTCAGTTTAAAGGACTAAAACAAGATAGTGCTCGTCTACACACACGCGTTTTAAACGTTTATATCTCACTTAATTTTCGTCATACAGTAAATTAAAAAAAAAAAATGTTTGTAATTTAAAAAGATACAATTTGATATTCTAGTCATTTTTACGTATCTCCATTAGTTTTTTAGTTATTTTGAAGAAAACGTCATTTTTTATTAAAATTCTGAATTTTGACTTTCACTTGCCACTCCATTTTTTTCAAAATCAATCTATTTAAATCGGTTAAAATTTTAGAATGTATTTATGATATACAGTAAAGCGCAGAGCACTGCGAACATAGGACGATCCTGGACGATTTTGGATGTACCTAAAAACGCCGCACGCATTGCTTATCGATCAATAATTTTCGGCAAAAAATAATTTATAAGACGCGCGGCGGCCGGCCAAGCGATCAATTCGTTGATTTTATTCCTGAAATAATTCTTAATTCTTTACTATCGAACGCTCGACAGCTATAGTTGTACGGTGTCGATTTTATTTGCGACCAAAAAGTTTTTTTTTAATAAAATAATAATTATTAATAATGGATATTTACGAACTGGAAGAAAAATGGTATCACCGTGGAAATGCTGATAGGGGAATTAGGGAATTATTAATTAATTTATTTTCAACCAGGCTTACCCCACGATTTTCACTCTTCACCGAGTCATTAAAAACTTTCTGACATTTGGTTGTTTAACTCCAAGAAAACATAAACATGGTAGTGCACCAGAAGAAAACAACGAAAGGAAAATGAAGGAAATTATGGTAGTGGCAAGTGTTATTGAAAATCCTACAATTTCATTAATACAATTGCACAACAGGTTAATTTTTGCAAAAGATCAGTGGGAAGAGTGCTGAAAAAAAAGGATACCGATCCTACAAAGTAAGAAAAACCCATGAAATTTTCCCTGATGATCATTTTAGACGAATGCAATTTTGTGAAACTGTAATGGAAATGGAAAATAACAATGAAAATTTTATAAGAAACATTGTTCTTCATGGTCTCACCCAACGATTTTTTTCTGGGGTCATGTAGAATCACAAATTTATGGTTTCCAGGAGAATAGGGCTAATAATCTACAAGAATTGCAATTACAAATTGAGAATTCTTTTAGGATTATTACCCTTAACATTCTAGCATATGTCAGAAGGCGTTTTTTTTATTTTATGAATGCACATTAATTTATTTTTTTTTTTAAATATCTTCTCCGTTCCATTATTTATTTGAGAAAATTCTTTTATTTTACTAGGAAAGACTGTCTTGTAAGCAACTAATTTTAAATTTATGGCTGATAAGAAATCCGATCGAAACGTTGATGATGCTCGCTAGCCTCCTGCTATCTTGCCATATAAACTAGCGGATGCGGAGAGCTCGCGAAAGTATTCCCAGACGCGAGAAGTCCCGAACTCGACACGAATGCCTTGGCGCGATTGTTGTTGTGTAGTTAGTTGCCTACCTAACGGGCGTCTCAATATTGTTTATTACGTTAGATTATAGAAAAATCCCAAACAATTAATAATGTATTACAATGTTCGTTAAAAAAATAAATAAATAAGAAAAATTAAATGAGTGCATCTTTTATCAAATCATCACCAATAAAAATATTATTAAAACTAGTTATTTATGCAAAAAGTGTGTTAATTGTCTTTTTTACGCACGGACCGCTTCGCTATATAACTATTCAATTTTTTATTTGGGATCGATTTTCATAAAATATATTTATATCAGAAATTAAAAACCTAAATATATCCAATAAGCATATTAATAAAGCGAGTGTCATAAAGTATGTTTGATAATAAAATAATTATAATAATAATTTGGCAAAAAATGTTTGAATTATACGGTGTTCACTTTAGGCACTGTTTGTAATGTAAATTACTGGACCTTTTGTTATACCCACCGCACAGAAATCGTATAAAAACATGCCAAATTGACAAAAAAGTACACTTTTAGTGATTTATCACGTCTGAAATATAATTGGAGAAAATAAAAAGCCCCTTTATCTAACCAGAACTAACCATGATCGCCCTTTCTGGCTGATTCTCGTGGGGCCAGAGGGGGCGGTCATCATCGGTCTAGTTAGTTAAAGCGGTTTTTTATTTTCCCCAATTATATTTTAGACGTGATAAATCACTAAAAGTATACCTACAAATTGAAAATAAAACCATTCCTCTCCCATCAATACCTTCGGCCGACTTCGACTGATGTCGTAAATCGTTCGTGTTTGGGAATACTTTTCGCGAGCTCTCCGCATCCGCTAGTAAATAACTCTTCCGAATTTATCACCGTACTCCCCACCAGTCCCAACCAAAAATGAGCCACGTGAGGAAACGAGACAGAAATTGAAATGCAAGCCACAAAATTATTATTGGTATTTTAGAATTGGGTACATCCAAAATCATCCGGGAGCCTCCTATGTTCGCAGTACGGTGCGCTTTACTGTATAGATAAATAAATTGAAAAAGGCTAGGACTCCTTTGAATTAGGGTGATAGTTAGGGGTTATTTTTAAACATTTTTGCACTCAAAAAATTTTGGTCTGACCTTATTTTCATCATAACTCACTCAATTAAAAAAAACGTCTCTGCAAATGCCTCAAAAAAGTTTCTATTTATTTTCCTCGAAAAATACGTAAATTTTGCTTTATTTGTCTTTGAAAATCTAAAATTTTGTGTTTGCTGAATAACAGCTAACCTTTAACAAACCACAACTTGGTTTGTATTGGTCCACAGCAATTACAAAAAAAAACATTTTATTAGTTTTTTTAAAAGCTACAATTTTGTTATTTACAGTTTTTTTTTGATAAATTGCATATTTATCGAGTTATTTCCAAAAAACCGATAAAAAAACTTTGATTTTATCGACGAAAAATTCCGACTTTCGATCGCGAATAACTCGAAAAGTATGCATTTTACAAAAAAAATGTATAAAACATTTTTTGCGTAAAAATAATTTTTCTATTAATTCCTGTGGTCAAAATATATAAAAAATTCCACCCCCGAGATGGTTTGGCAACCACCCCCAAGGTAAAGGCGCCCTTCGGCACGATATGGATTTTGATCTTTGGACTATTCTTACCTACTGTCAAAATTTCAAGTCATTCTATGCATTTCGAAAAAATTAAGAAGCACAATAAATCATTGCCTGGACTAATATAAGTTAAATTTAGTCACAGCCACAATTTAACCAGCCCTTTATTATTATTATTATAATGTGAGTACCACGAAGAATCTTGTTTGTAACTTTTCAAGTTCTACATTGTATATTTAGCTTTTTACCTAAGTTATTAAATCAAATTGTTTATTATTGTTAATACTGTGACATCTAAAAATGTAGCGACGTAGCAATTAAGTGGAAAAGTTACAACGATTCTTAAATATTATTTAAATTTTAACACATTTTTACTAAAACCAAAGTTGTACGTGATTAACTTGCCGAATTAAACCAAAAATACTTTCATTTCGTCTAAATGTTCATCCTATGCTAAATAAAATTGTTTCTTTTTCTCTTGTTTCTAATTGTAAATACTTTGTTTTAATATAATATTATTTTAATAGAAAAAGTTTTTTTTTCTGAATCCCTATTTATGTAATAGTTTGGACCCTCTTTTGGAAAAAGTGAAAAAATTGTATAATTATAAGTAATTCTTAAATAAGAATTAAACGATTTCAAACAAAGATTTTAACCCTTCTTAACCAAGTTTCCATTATAATATTAAAGAAAAAGTTCCTTTTCAAATCCTTTAGTTAGACTCTAATCCTAATTTGGATTGGATCAAAAAAAAATGTCGAGATAAAATTATGTCATA
The DNA here is from genome assembly GCA_019359885.1 of Listronotus oregonensis. Taxonomy (NCBI): domain Eukaryota; kingdom Metazoa; phylum Arthropoda; class Insecta; order Coleoptera; family Curculionidae; genus Listronotus; species Listronotus oregonensis. Next base: position 6,921 of record JAHBCN010015206.1, read on the forward strand.
ATTTAACTGATAAATTCCTTCATATGGACCCGCCAAGGCTATAAGTTGCAGTTTAAAAGTTAAATTCTATGGGCGAAAAAGTGCGTCCACGCCCCTACGATTTATTGAGATTTTTTCTCCAACCTAGGGGTAGTAGGTGTATGCTCGAAGGTTAGAACTTATGCCTTGCATCGATTTAAAATTAATTTTAATACTTTTGGAATTTCGGGGGAGCTTCAGGCTCGACATCCAAAAGTTTCTATCGACAAATCCCTGAAAAGGAGAGTACTGGCAAATTGGACCGAGGGAATCAGAGCCAAAAACAAAAGAAAAAAAGAGAGATGTCAAAACGAATGACCTGGCAACGTTGTATGGATCCAAGTAGGAATGAGCTAAATAGCGATATTTGCATAACGCCGTTATCGGCGATCGCGATTTTTATATAATGGCGATTTAAAAGCGTTATCGCGACCGCGACTTTCCTACGTCAAACTAGTGTTTTTATCATTTTATTAGCGCTCTCGAGTGATTCATTTTGCTATGACACATTAATTAATTTCACTTGTCTGCCTCCTATTATACTGATTATAACCTGTAAAACTCGAGCTGCTAAACTTAGTTTTTTTCAGGCAAAAATAAAGTAAAATACCCTTTAAATACACCTTTTTTTGGTAATATTCTCGAAAGTTGCCTCCTCTCCGATTTTAACCAAATTTGGTATACGAGGGTTTGGGGCGCTTTATTACGAATCTGCAAAAAATTTTTCGCAACGTTTGTTTACGAGATATTCATCATCAAAGTTAAAAAAACTAACCTAATTTTCACTATATTCCCCTTCTTTTTGTACACAATTCTTGATTGTTACACTAAAGTGGCACACAATATTTATAAACACTTTAAAACCTTGTATTTTTATTTATTTTACACCTTTTTCCATTAAATTGCGAACTCTCAAGTTCAAAGACAGCAGTCACAATTGTTTACAAAAAGCCTAGTGTATACATGGTTGCCCTACACATTGCGGCGTGTGAAAGTGGAGGTTTGCAATTAAATGGGAAAAAAATGTAAAATTAATATAAAAACAAGTTTCTAAAAGGTGTTTGTGAAATATTGTGTACCAATTTGGTGTAAAAATCAAGAATTCTGTGCAAAAAGAAAGAGGAATAGTGTAAATAAGGTTAGTTTGATTTTCAACTTTGATGATGAATATCTCGAAAACGAAACGTTGCCGAAATTTTTTTTTCAGATTCGTAATCAGCGCCCCAAAAAACCCCCGTATACCAAATTTGGTCAAAATCGGAGAGGAGGCAACTTTCGAGACAATTACCCTTTTTTTTTACTATGTTGTTACCTTTTCTGTCAATCGCCGTTATCAGCGATTTTTCAATAACGGCGATTAAATCACCGGTAGTGATATGTATATCGCTCATCCCTAGATCCATGCAACGCCGCAATAGTTTTCAATTTTTAAATCATATTTTGCTGTGGTTACCATCTGTGGTTACCATTCACATGGCAAAATATTAAAAAATAAACCATTAAAAATCGTTATAGATCTTACTTAATGCATTAAGTATAATTTCAATTCAAAAAGTGTTATAATACTGTAAAGGTATTTAGCTTGATACAATTTTCCCAACATCAACACAAATGGCAATTTTAGAATCGAGCATGGATGAGAAAAAATCACCTAAACATTCCGAAAAAAACAAGAAAGAAACTCTCTTGCTAGCTCAGGATTTAAACTATGCCAGAAACTTAGCTGCCAATGAAGAAAAAGTGCGGAAAAAGTCTCTTAAATACCTCAAAAAGTATTTGGAGCAAAGATCCCAAGCCAGCCGTAAGTAACATAACCTACAAGTTTGTTTATCTTGCTATTTTATTATACATTCGGCCTTAAATTCATATATTGTTCTTTCTTATTTGTTTATTTATAAAGGGAGATTTAATACTACATATTCATGTTAGGCCTTTTTTAAAAAATCTTGCTGGGTACTGGCCAGAAAAGTTTTTATACAATGGCTTTGCTTTAGTTCTGGTTATGGGGTACATAGAGTGAGTTTTTCAGCCCTATTGAACCCTATAAACTCGTAGATCCCCTGATACTTAAAAAAACCCAAAAAATCTAAATATAGTGTCATTATATCGTTACACGATGAATATTTTGCAGCCAAACCCGTCGTATAATCTACCAGGCAATGATCACAACAAAAAAAGACTTTTTAAGAAAGTCGAAATTTTTTTGGGGTTTTTCCTAATCTTTCTTTCTTTGCAGCTCTTACAGAAGATAACTTAAAGATTTTATGGAAAGGACTGTTTTATGCAATGTGGATGTCTGATAAGCCACTCGTTCAAGAAGAATGTGCCGAAAATATAGCTAATTTGATTCATTGTCTGCAGTTTAAAGACGCAATGTTATTTTTTAAAATTGGGCTGGTGACAATGCAGAATGAGTGGATCGGAATAGATCAGCTGCGTCTTGACAAATTTTTAATGGTAAACACATAGTGTAAACAGCTTTTTAAAAATTTGTTTTTGTGACATAGGAAAAATTTTAAAAAAGTATTTTTTTTTAACCTCTTTTCTATAAATAAAGTTTACATTATTACCCTAGTTAAGAATAGTACTTCAAAAGTTAGTTGTTTAGTGTTTGGCCTGTGTGGTAATAAGGTTTTGTTTTAGATGATAAGACGTCTTTTAAGGCAAGCCATTTTCGTGCTTAAAAAATCCAACTTTAAAAAACATCCCAATGAAGCATTTGCACAAGTACTAGAAGAGACTGTACTAAGTGTTACCAAAGCTCCACCGTTGGGTCTTTTTATGCACTTTACTGAAATCTACTTGGAAGAATTAGCAAAGGTATAGTATGGATATATTGCAACTTCACTCGAATAGTGTCATAATGCAGAAAACCTAAAGAATGTTTTATTGCACCACTAGGTTTAAAATACTACAAATTACTACCTCATTCTGTCTATTCGAGCCCTGACGCATATGTATTGGATCAAAGGAATATATAAAGGCAGTATCTCAGTTTCTCACGTATAAAATAGGTTTAACAAATACCTCTAAGTTTATTTGATATTTTGTGCTATATGTAGTTGTTGGACTTTAATTGAAAGTCTTGTAGGTACAGGGTCTTAGTTTTTTTTGCTTTTTTTATTAATTTTGTTTAAGTGGGTACCGGCAGTACTTGAAAACGCTCTTTAATATCTGTCTTGTAACGATGGTAATGCTTGTTATGCCGACAAAATAATATTTTTTGTCAAGTATTTGAATATTATTATTAAATTACTTAGCGTTTATCTACTTCACAAAGAATAGAAATCATTATGTACATGATGCTTTGACACCCTGTAACTACGAAATTGCCACCTAAAACCATAAGTATTTTATGTTTTTAAAATTAGCTCTTCTTGGAGATTATAAATCTGCACAAAAATATGGGGTTTTCTGTTTTAAAAATCATCGATAATGTCATATCTACTACATGAGTCATCCACTTTTATTGACATTCTATTAAATGAGGTTTTGATAGAAACAAATAAAATTTTATATTTGACTCAGTTTTACCAGATTTTGGCTTGTTTTTAACAAATTTTTCACTTATAATCACTTAATTATGAATTTCTTATTAATATTTATGGTTTCAATAAGTTATTAAAATATATTTATGTATTAAATTTGTAAAAATACATGAGAGGCGCCACCAGTTTAAGTCTAGACAGGGTGTGCCTTAAAACTAACATATTTTTAATTTCAGGTGTCTGATGGAAAATTACAATCAACGAGGACATTGGACTTTTTAAAGCCCTATATTGCCAAATTGGCTTTTACCGATGATAATCGTGAGATACAGTGGATCAATAAGTTTATTTTCACTCATCTCATGAAGCAGCACAAATTGGGATTGGAATATGAAGACAAGTATAAAATATGGAAGTTGGTAAGTATGTGTTTTTGCTTTTATGCTAAGTTATAATTAATTTAAAGTGCAAAGGAAGACACTTTAAGTAGCATACACTACAATAACTAAAGATCAAACAGCGTTTTATTGTCTCAATTAAATTAAATAAATTATAGTTAAACTTCTCTGGCAAACCGAATTAAAAAGCAGAAAATAATTTTTATATAGTATAAAGAGTTTGTGTTGCAGTGATAGAAAGTGAAATAATCAATTATAACTAATTAATTTGGAATAAGATTTAAATAAAATAAAGTTATTATCAAAATAATTCAATTATAGTAAAAAAGCGTAGGGTGTAATTTACTATACAGTGCTTTCATTTCAAAACGAACCACCCTAAATATCTTTTAAAAACACTCACCAAAAACAAAGAAACACGTCGATTTTTGATATACAGGGGGGGAAATTTAATTTCCCTATTTGATAAAATTTTATCGGTCACCTCCTAACCTCAAAATTAACCTCACTTTGATATGCAAATGGCAACCCCATAGTGTGACACATCATTGTAAGCGGATGAAATTTGCTATCCAACAGTACAAGAAACTTTTAAATGATGGACGTAAAGGAAAAAAGTAAAAATGTGTGTTAATTAGTTTATCGTGTTCAAATAATTTATTTTATCAAATGCTCAAAATGTGCGCGTTATTGGCGAGACAATAATAAAGTCTGTTTTGAAATTCTTCGCAACGTTGGCGAAAGTTTGTCTGGTAATACCCCTGCATTCTAGTGTAATTTTACATTTAAGTTCTTGAATATTTGCAGGTGGCGTTTTGTACACTGGGCTTTTAAATAACCCCAGAGGAAAAAGTCTAGAGGAGTTAAGTCTGGAGACCGTGTTGGCCATTCGATGGCACTGCCTGCTCTCATCCATGTGCCTGAAACTGCTCATTGAGCCACTTCGAACTGCTAAAGCATAGTGGGAGGGCTCCATCTTGCTGGAAATGCAAATTATTTTCACTGAGTTCCATAGCACCATTTTCATCCACCTGATTTTCCAAAGATTGGACGATAGAAGGGTATATCGTACTTTTCCAAAAAGGTTCAGATACAGTTGCCCAGTTAAATTTTCTTCCAGAAAGAATGGGTCTTGATAATTTCGTTTCCATAAATACCTGCCCAAACGTTGATCTTCTCTGGAAATTGAGTATGTCCTTCTTGAAATATGTGCGGATTACATTATCCCAATATCTGCAGTTATGTCTATTAAGAATTCCATTTAAGAAGAAAGTTGATTCGTCAGAAAAGCAGATATTTTTGATCAAAATGAGGGTCTTCGCCAATTCGCTGGCACATTGATTTCGCAAAATTCTATTTTTCTATCATAATCGTCTTCGTTGGAGTTCATGAAGAACGGTATTTTGTATGAAAAAACTTATCTTTTCAAAATTTTGTGCACGGAACCCGTGAGAAATATTGGTCAGCTTAGAAACTTTTGGAATAGACAACGCCGGATCTATTGCCTTAACTGTCCTAGTACCTCAACCTATGTGCTTCGCCTAAAACCCTTTCATTAAAATTTTCTTGTTGCATACAGATCCAGTTTCTTCAAACTTACGCATCAATTCCATTACATATTTATGCCCCACGCTTTTATTTTGATGCCTCTCATTGAATACTCTGGCGGTTCTACGCGCGCATCGATCTTCAGCCCCATATAGGAAAATTATTTCTAATTTCCTTTCTTTCTTCGCTAGAGTATACACCATTTTAAAATCAAGATTCTTAATTTTAAAACTAACGATGTCAAAATGACAATCCTAACAGTAATATTTAACTGGTTCCTAAACGTCTTAAAAACTTGTGCTATTGCAGTGTTTTGCTGTAGCAGGTAACACAAAAAATAATAATTGGAATGAATGCACACTAAAATAGTCTGCGAGGAATTTCAAAACAAGCTTGTCTCGCCAATAACGGCGCACATTTTAAGCATTTGATAAAATAAATTATTTGAACACTATAAACTATAAACTAATTAACACACATTTTTACTTCTAAGTCGCTTCTACGTCCATCAATTTAAAGTTTCTTAGTACTGTTGGATAGCAAATTTCATGCCGCTTACAATGATGTGTCACACTATGGGGGTTGCCATTTGACATATCAAAGTGAGGTTAACTGGAGGTTAGGAGGTGACCGATAAAATTTTATCAAATACGAAATTAAACTTCCCCCTGTATATCTAAATCGACGTGTTTCTTTGTTTTTTTGGTGAGTGTTTTTTTTTAAAGATATTTAGGGTGGTTCGTTTTGAATTTTCATAATAACTATAATTTTGTAAATAGCTACCAATAAAATAATTGTAACATTTAATATCAAGCACCCTATGCTTTTTTTACTATAATTGAATTATTTTGTAAATATCCAATTTTTATCTAAATTAATTTGTCATAATTAATTATTGGACTTTCTATTACTGTAATGCAAACTCTTTATACTTAAAAATTATTTTCTACGTTTTAATTCGGTTTGCTATAAGGGTGTCTTTTTTTAGTTTTTTAAAATTATCATTTATTTTCCTATTTTTTTGGTTTCAAAACATCATCAAAAGTTACCTTTAATTAAAGCCTCAATTTTTAGTTTATCTTATATTTGAAAACAAATCTAAATTTTCTTTATTTCTGTTTAGTTTTTTTAACTAAGTTTTGTTTTGATTTTAGGGTTCTCAATGAAATGATTTAAAACAATTTCCGAAGTTTGTTTAATTTAAAATTAGTTTGGAATATTTTTTCTTCATATCCATATTTTTTTCCAAATTCAAAAATTATTTTACTTAAAACGTAGAAGCGGTCCATTATAATAGATTTGACTTAATAATTCAAACATTTTTTTATAAATTAATGAAGAAAAATGCTATAGCGACATCTATGGTACTTTAATTGTACCATTTATTTGCTTAACATAATTTCAGTGGTAAGAATTTTTTTAAACTATATCAATAAAGAAGAATGACTTTTACCATTTTTCTGTGAATGATATACACTAAACCGGCAAACTAGACTAGATATTTTTTTATATTTTGATGATCCTATTCAGGACATTAAAACAAAGTTATGAAATAATTGTATTGTCATGGACTCTTGACCCCTGTACAAATTTTCAAGGTAATTAGACTTTTTGAAATTGATGAAAATTCACTTCAAGGATTTTGTTACATACATACAGGTCAAGCTTGTTAAAAATACAACAAAATCATTAGCCTGTTTTACCATTTTAAAGTTATAAAATTAAAAAAATGTGTGCTACCTAAAAAAGATATATATTTTATCTCTGATATAATGATATAAACCAATTAATGTGTGAGTAAAGTCATCCAAAAGGTCCATACTATTTAAGGTGGAATCAGAACCAAACACAACTGTACACTGTGTTTGGTGGCGGCTATTTATCCAGACAAAGGCCTTGAGGTACTGACAGGTGTCTTATTAACAAAGCAGTCTTTGTGTCTGTTATTATTATAAGTCATAAATATTCTACCTCTCACTAAATAATGCTTGACAACTTTACGACTTGGTTTTTTTCACATCAATAATCTTCTTTTTTCCACAAATTATCCCATTCAAAGTTTTACTCAATTGTTGACCATAGTACCCTTCACTCAATATTTATTTTCTCAAACAAGTGTCTAGGCCTGATTTTTGAGAATGTATTTTTAGAATTTTTATAACTTCTGAAATATACTATAAATATATATATATATATATATATATATATATATATATATATATATATATATATATATATATATATATATATATATATATATATATATATATATATATATATATATATATATATATATATATATATATATATATATATATATATATATATATATATATATATATATATATATATATATATATATATATATATATATATATATATATATATATATATATATATATATATATATATATATATATATATATATATATATATATATATATATATATATATATATATATATATATATATATATATATATATATATATATATATATATATATATATATATATATATATATATATATATATATATATATATATATATATATATATATATATATATATATATATATATATATATATATATATATATATATATATATATATATATATATATATATATATATATATATATATATATATATATATATATATATATATATATATATATATATATATATATATATATATATATATATATATATATATATATATATATATATATATATATATATATATATATATATATATATATATATATATATATATATATATATATATATATATATATATATATATATATATATATATATATATATATATATATATATATATATATATATATATATATATATATATATATATATATATATATATATATATATATATATATATATATATATATATATATATATATATATATATATATATATATATATATATATATATATATATATATATATATATATATATATATATATATATATATATATATATATATATATATATATATATATATATATATATATATATATATATATATATATATATATATATATATATATATATATATATATATATATATATATATATATATATATATATATATATATATATATAGTGTGGTCCCCGGGATGAGCGAATATATTTTAAATTTATAAAAATTTAAATAAAATTTATCGTTTATTCGTTATTAAAAAATAAATTTAGCATTATTTTTATTTTAAAAATCAGTTACGCCCCGGATATTATACTTAAATTTTATGAGTAGGTAGTTATTAAAGGGGTTATAAAAAGTTTATAAGAGTTGTTTAGGAATGTAAAATATGCCCGAATACCGAATTATATTACTTTTATTTTTACGTTTTGTTTACCAATTAATTTTTTATTCATATATTATAATAAGTAAATAATTTAAACGTAAAAATCAAAGTAGGCCTATGGTTATGAAATTCGTGATCAGGCATAATTTTGCATTCTAAACAAGTTTTTCTTATAAACTTTTTTTAAATCTTGCCTAGAAATACTACTTTACCTACTCATAAAATTTAAAAAATGCTTGTATCAAGGCATGCTTGATTTTTAAAAAATAAAAATATGCTAAATTTTATTTTTTAATCAAGCAGGGCTGGATGCCAAACGGTCAAATTTCAACTCCAAAATTTTTTGTCATTTTTACGTATAAATTCGCTCATCCTGGGACACACTGTATATATATATATATATATATATATATATATATATATATATATATATATATATATATATATATATATATATATATATATATATATATATATATACCGGGTGTTGCTCCGCCGAGCGGGACATAGGGAATCACATGTAAATTTTGAAGTAGTCAAATATTGGCTCCCTTAATTATTTTAGAAAAAATGCTATTAGGATTTATTGAAGAGCACACAAGTTCCACCCAAAATAAAAAATTTGAGCATTTTTCAACCAACCAGTAAAGAGTAAACTGCTTAAATACTTGCAAATCGTAGTATCTCGCTATGCACCCTGTACTCTAGAAATCAATAATAAAAACCCTATCAATTTATCAGTGACAATTTAGATCATTAATTTATAATGTCATTGCCAAAACTGAACAATTTATAATAACACAAAAGAATCCTCGCATTTCATTTTAGTTTACAGCTAATTCCAACACACATGCACTCACAGTTACGCAAGACAATAAACAAATTTGTCTACTTTTAGAAATCAATTTATGACGAAAATATCAGGATTTAATCAAATGCCCAAATATTCCTCCATTAACTGCCAGACAATAACCCAAACGATTATAAAACTCATTTCTTACGTTGGCTAGTTGGTACATTGATATTCTGGCGCACATTCAGCGGAAATAGCATTCCCTTAGCTGGTCTAAATTTTCATATTTTTTTTATTGGTGTAAAGCTTAGTTTTTAAATGGCTCCATAGAAAAAACGGTTTGGCGAAAAGATCCGGAGACCTGGCTGGCCAAGATATTGCGTGGTTCGGGCCTATGATGTCGTTATTAAATGCGTTGTTCAAGTATTCGCGCACAGCTCTGGTACTGTGCTGGGCAGCCATCCATTTGATACCAAATCTCTTGATTTTCACGAGCAAGTTGTTCATAACAGGCAAAAATTTGTTCCTCTTAAAAGTTCCAGAAAGTACTCCGCATTCAAATTTCGGTCAAGGAAAAATGGTCCAAGGATATGGTGGCCGAAAATTCCCGCCAAAACATTAATTTTTTGTGGATATTGAGTCCTTGTTTCAACAAATCGATTTGGTTTTCATTACGCCAGTACCGGCAATTTTAAATGTTGGGTTCGTTCAATGTAAAAGTGCATTCGTCAGTAAAGCAAATATTTTGTAAAAACGTCTGTCAGTGTTTTGTCCTTCCACCATCTCAAAGCAAAATTTCTGTCGTCGTATTTCGTCTCCGTCTTCAATTTTGGTGTCTTTCATACTTGTAAGCGGTATTTACATCTTTTAAAATCATATTGTGGTGTGGTTCGTCCAGTAATGTCCTCCAGTTGTCTCGTGCTTACCAAAAGCTTCCTTCGGTCTCCTCTACACAAAGTATCACGTCTAAATCCCTCCTGGTTTTGCCAATTGTCTCATGATTTTCACGTCGATTTTCTTCTACATTTGCAATTATTGATTACTGTGCCTGTGTGTCAAATTTTTTTATCGTCCGTTCTATTTTCGATTTACTTGTATTGCTGTATTCTATTATGGAGCTTTAGTTGCAAATATGTTCCGCTACTTCCTTCGATAACTATTTCCTGATAAAAACCATTTTATAATAGTGATTTTTTCTTTTTTGGGTATTCATTATTTAAAAATGATGTGACATTGATCTGAAATTGAAAAAGGGAGGTTAAAAAATTTTTCGGTATTTTATTATAAACTTTAATAAGGGCGCGAAAGAAGATGGGAGATTCGTAACTTTTTAGCATTTATCTCTTAGCTGGCGGACGAGAAGAGCTGAAATTTTACACTGGTTACAACTTTTCGTGCTCTTTTAAAATCGTAATAATATTTTCTTCAAAAAATTGGGGGAGCCAAATATTGGACCACTTAAAATTTCTTTTCCCCTATGCCCCGTTCGAGGACAACACCCGAAAAATATATTTAATATATATATTTAATTGTGGTTTTCAGGGATGGTTGTGTAAACTATCATTCCGGGACAACCCGTTTATTTAAAAATTTTTTTTTCCGTTTCCCCGAAACTCATTGGCTTTTGGATGTTATTCGCTGGGCTCTCGATTTTAATAACTAAAAAGCAAACTTTAATTTTAGGTATATTTTTTTTATTGTATTTTTTTTTTTCCATATTGTGATTTTTAAAAGGAAAAAATATTTTGTGTTAAACAAGAATTTTCATTTAATTGCCCTTTGGACCATACCCAAAAATTTATTATTTTTTTTTTTAATTAAGATTTTTTATTTTTTTATATATATATATATATATATATATATATATATATATATATATATATATATATATATATATATATATATATATATATATATATATAATATATATATATATATATATATATATATATATATATATATATATATATATATATATATATATATATATATATATATATATATATATATACCATCAGGATAAATTTTATGAAGTAATAAGAATGACCCAAAAGTATTTTAGAGTTTTTAGGTAATTATCTCTTATTCGCCAACAATAAAATAAATACGACCCTGTCACGGCTAATAATTTTATGGTTTTACTGCATGTCATTGTCCCGTCTCGGGCCAGGTCAGTATCTTAGATCGTGAGAAATAGTATACCCCAGTCAAGGGTTCCTTTTTAGGAGGATTTTCTTAGTAAATACGAGTACCCTCTGGAACCCATAATGTTACGACAAGTGATGGTTACATCTTGACAATGCATAGAATCCCACATGGAAAAAATGAACAAAGTGAAATTCAAGCAGGAACTAAACCAGTAGTTCTCTTTGTACATGATTTGGGCTCTTCTTCGAGGGACTGGATTCTTGGGGGACCTGATGCATCTATGGCGTTGCTTTTGGCAGATTTGGGTAAATAATAAAGAAATAATAAATAAATAAAATACCTTCAATATACAGGGTGTAAAAAGTATGATTCTAACAATTTTAGTGGGCGATAGTAGAGCTCAAGAAAAGGCAAAAAGTTTTTATGACATATGTGTCAAAACCTGACAGATTTTTGTGCAAACAATATCAAAGTTACGAATTTTGGCAGCAATTATTTCTGAAAAGCTCAACAATTGGCAACAGCGCTACTCAATTTAAAGTAAAGAGGGCTTTATTTTTGAACTTCCCTATACTTTTTTAAAAAACGAATATAGCCATTTCGTCTATTTTTGTCCGTAGAATTAATAATTAATTAATTAATTAATTAATTAACATTAATATTAAAAAAGTTTCCCATATGTACAGAACTTAAGCGGACACACCCTAATTTTTCATCGTAAATGGGCATAATTGCATATTTAAACGTGATTTTTGGTTCTGATCAACTTTTTTTAATAACAATTTTCGATATTGTTAAAAATAAAGGTAGTTTACTCTTGGGCAAAAATCATATTTTTTGACAAACCTCGTATACGTCTGCAAAAATTTAAAATCTGACAGTTACATTTTAGGTTTTGGACCATGCAGAACTTTTATAAAGAATAAAATTTTCTGAGAAATTAATAATAAAAAAAAATTTCCCCTTTGTGCAGAACTTAAGCGGACACACTTTTTTTATATATATATATATATATATATATATATATATATATATATATATATATATATATATATATATATTATATATATATATATATATATATATATATATATATATATATATATATATATATATATATATATATATATATATATATATATATATATATTTATAAATACATATATGTTTTGTTAATTAAATAACTTTTTTAGGTTATGACGTATGGCTGGCCAACACAAGAGGTAATTCTTACACCTCTCATGAGACATATACACGTAAAGACGCTGCATTTTGGGACTATAGTTTTCACGAGAAAGGAGTCTACGACGTTCCAGCTAGCATAGACTTTATACTGAAACTGACTGGAGTATCTAAAATAACCTATGTTAGTCATTCTCAGGGAACCAGTGCTGGAATAGTTCTATCATCTACAAAGCCAGAATACAACGAGAAAATAAATTTAATGGTTCTATTGAGTCCCCTTGTTTACATGGGCAATCTTACAAGTCCTCTGGTGCAGTTATTGAAACAGAATGAGAATATATTTAAGGTAAATTGTAGCTTAAGGGCGCTAAAAACCATTACCGTACGAGATATCCACTTTGTTTTATCCACAACCGGGATACTTAAGATCCAGTCGAAAAGTTTTTAATTTTTTAAATTAAAACTGTTTCAGAGTCTTCCAAATCTGACAACAAAATGTCAACCAGCAATTTTTTAATTGCAAAATCACAAATCGTCCAGTATTTTTTTGTTTTTTTTTTAATCTTTATGACAGCTCACGAAGGAATATTATATTTGTATATTATATCCTACGGATTATATATACATATATAAACCTAAGTACCAAAGTACCGTGAGTGCCGGGTTTTCCGGTGTTTAACCCATTTCTTCCCAGTTGTTCCGTCAACGTTGTCCAAGCACTGAAATATGCAAATGTTGCATTTCACAGCACCTTTTAGACAACGCGGTAGTGCCACCACGGACGTTATTTTTAAATAACTACTACCTAAAAGTGTCTCTCCGGCACTGGGAATGGGACACCGCTATAAATTAATCTGTATAGTTTTTTCTTGTGGCGCAATTCTGAGGTCTGTAGAAATGCTTTTAAGCAAAAAAAAGTTATCAACATTAACAGGTGGAAAAAGGCTGAAAATGGTTTTTCAAGGCCTGAAAAATGGGTTTCCGCTAATATCTGCCAAAATATGCGAATTGGAGAATTTTTGTTTAAACAAAAATAAAATCGTAAATTGGTAGTTATCACACTAAAAATAGTGTGTGTAATTCTGCTTACCGCACGTTGTAAATAATAGTTAATTATTGAGTTTATTGATAATACAATGGATTTTTTTTTTTAGCTGGCAACGACTGTACTTGATATAAAGGCTTATCTTACAGTCCTCTCTTATCTACCTTGTTAAAGATATTTTGTAACGATCAAAGTTCCTTGCAAAATGTTTGCGTAGCTTTAATTGATCTAATTGCCGGATTTGATGTAGAACAAGTGAACAAGGTAAGAAATAGTTAATGGGAAAAAGGACATGGCACACTTCTTGTGGACTTGAGTCATTGACAGATTTTTTTGAAATTTTAGTATTTTATTTTGGAAGTCTAAATAAGCATTTTCTTTCATTGCGCCAACCTTGTAGCTATACAGGGTGATACCATAAAATAAAGCAAAAATTATTAAAAATAATAATTTTATTTATTACAAAACTGTCTGTTCCCTAGAC
>JAHBCN010015207.1:0-21407 GCA_019359885.1 Listronotus oregonensis
AAAAACAAATAAAATTAACAATTATTTGTTACATACCGACTTATTTTATTCATAAATTTTATTGCACTTTAATTTTGACGCAATTACGTTTTTTTTTTATAATAATAAGTTTTTAAATAAACACATTAAAATTATTAATAATAAATTAATTCTTAATTGTAAAACTCACGATTAACAATTGATTGTCAATTGCGGGTTTTCACAATTACAACTAATTAATTGTTAATTGCGAGTTTTCACAAGTACAATTAGATTATTGTTAATTTTTTAACAATTTAATTTTGCCCAACACTGCCCCATACTATAATAATGAAATCTACCGCCAAAGCTGTCAGATAAAAAAATATACAATGAAAAGCTTACTTTGCTATTTTTTTATTTTTATTGAATGTTGAGGCACTACATTCCTAGAGTAGGTTCATATGCCTAAACGGGTAAGGATAAAAAAAATAAAATTTTAAATCTTACCTTATTGTGTGGCTCCATTACATAACTGTGGTGACTGTTCCGTTTAAAAAACAACCGTTACATTAACGTTTCAGCTAGCTCTGCTTTTCATTCTTCAAGATGGCCACCTATAAAACGTCTTAACACATTAGATTTAAAAAAATTACCTAAAAACATTTAAAATAAAGGCATATAATAATTATATCCATAGCGTCACAAGTTTTTCGGTCACGAATTCCTTTTATTGCGTTCAAAAAACATTTATACTTCCTAATGTCAGTTTTAACACTTGTACATTCCGCGCAATTTTTATTTTTCTGTCCAGAAAAAATATGATATCCCAAATTTGCGGAAAGTGTAACTATAATTATATTTAGTTTCTGTTGGAGAAGCATAAACTAGTTTTTATTTGTTTTAAACTTTTTTGACCATCCTGTACAAGATAAGTTTCGTTTTGTTAAGTACCAAAATTCCAAATAACAAATATTTAAGCTACTTTTATTATATAATTGTGACATTTTTTTTTTTTTTTTTGATAAGAATGAGGTCAAACCTAGTCCTGGTTAATTCAAATGGTTTTTTTTAGACAGAGTAATGTACATAATCAACAGTTACTTTTCTCGAAGACTGGACCAGGAATCAGGAAATTATCTTGAAAATGTAATAAAAGTATTCAAAAATATTGGTTTTTGTGTTAACATAGGCAACATTGATTTAAATATAAACATTTATTAATATGACAGTTCTAAGATCCGATTGCACCGACAACAAGGTTGATTGGGACAGTTGCTGTATTCATTTGATAAAAAAATATATTAAATCGGGTATTGTAGGGCACTTCGATGCTATTTTTTTCTATAGATTTCTTTCTATTAGGTTGTATTATTCAATAATACGGTTAGTAAACTGACTCCATCAACAGCAATTGAATTGAGCATCTAAAGTGAATGACATATCTGTCTGTCACTTCAGATTATAAACAAAAATAGTTTTCTGACCTTAAAAATAATTTTTAACAATAAAGAAGCATCAATTAATAAAAATGTTAGTTATGGTGCAATGCCATAAACATTAAAAAGGTTAATATTTCCGGAGTGATGTTATTCAGTGTGTATAATGAATGTTGTCGGCGCAGGGTGTTTACAAGAACTATCTCGCCTCTCCCCTTTGATTGTATTAATATCAAACAAGGTCTGTTTACTTTAATTCTATCCAAGAATTCTTTGGATTTTTTCTTTAAGCAAAAATATAATGTTTTATTTTTGTCGTTACCTGAGACTCGTTGAAAATATATTGATTATAACACATGCGCAGTCATTTACCCCCACTTTACTGCTCGCCCAAACTTTGCTTCGGGTCGACCGTTCAACGCAGTTGCGTGCGAAAAAATATCACTTTGCGCACTTTTAGCAAAATAACTAGTTTGCGAAACAATAAGCTCTTCTCCAACAATTAAGTTAACGTAACCAAACAGGAATATTAGCTAAAAATAAAACCTGCGAGTCTACAAACTAACATATCAATTAATTATTAAAAAAAACAAATGAGTATATATGCCTTTATTTTAATGCTCTTTACATAAATACGTTGTAGATCGCTTTAGCGGCTTTCCAACACTATCCCAATCGCCTATAATTACTGGTAAAACATACCTTGAAGTGTTGCGCCCTACGTTGACGTGTACAAAATACGCAAAAAACGCATGTTGTATTGTACAAGAGGCCATTCCTTAATTATTCGCTTGGCCTGCGCAGTTCGCATGTGTGATATACGCAGCAAGTTTTCGTGTTGTACTTGGTTTTTCTCGTTAACGCATTATACAAATATCTAGAATATCCATAAAACGCCTTTTTCTTCTTATAAAATTAACAGTTTGACCTTCGCACATTATTATCCAGAATCATTCTTTAGTTATTCGGTTGGTCTTCGCAGTTCGCATTTGTGATACGCAGAGGTATTCCTCATAAACGCTAGGAATTAGGAAAATGTCTTGGCGTTTTTTAATTCTTCTCAGATCGCATAAAATACAAATTTGGGCTTCGTACATGTCAAATTCGCAGGAAAGGGTGTCAATGGCGTACTTCATTGTTCTTATCGCTTTATAACAGTATCTCAATGTTTATCTAAGCGTTTTCAATTCTTCTAGAGTGAATTAAATATCGGTTATATTTAAACGCTTCGTCTTGCGCAAGGCGGTGCACAGTGAATCATATCTACATATTATTATGTTGGTTTATGGGTAATGTTCTTTTCTTGATGTGTCCGTTGTCGCTACTTCACAAACGAACACACAACACAACTTTTGCTTAGTTTCCTAAATTTGAGCTTATTTTATTGTTGCAAAATTTTAAAATTCATTATGCTTGTTGCAAAATAAGAATAAACATAGATTCGCCGTAAACGTCTGTCAATTTTGACATATTAAAGGAAGCGCCTTTTCGAGTACTTTTAAACCATATTTTTAGTGAACTGTTTTAGAAAATTCGCTGAGGTATTCAATTAGTTTATAGGCTAAAAACATGTTCATGACCTTAAAGAATTGCTGAATGTGCCCAAATATGGTTTTCAGAAAAAAATGGTTTGAATGCTTGAGGTCTATAAGTGAAAAAAAAATCAATTGGCAAAATCGTACATTTTTTTAAAATGAAATCGGATTGCAAAATTATTTAGCAAAAACTATCAAGCTGAATTTAAAGAAATGTGGCATGATGTTTTTTATCCGTACGTGAAGGTCCTCAGAATAAAAAAAAAAAAAAAATCATTAAAAAACATGATCTTTTTTGTTATTATTTTGCAATAAGCATAATACATTTTAAAGTTTTTAGCCAATTCTGTCTTGTAGAAATTTTGATTTGGAAACTATTTTATTTTTACAATCTTCTCCCACGGCAATACTTACAAAGTTATGACCATTTAAAGTGGAAAAAAGCGCATTTTTCAATTTTTTTAACATTTTGTTTATTTAACAAATAAATGTTCCGGACCTTTTTAGGAGGGAGCATTATTTCAATTCTTGTTATATACATTCAACCAAAAATAGATAACGCTTGGTCTATTAGTTACAAACGTATACTGGTAGTAGTGGTTAAGTATTGACTTAATGGAATATTTTTACCAAGGGACTGTCGGATTAGTTAAAGAAGTGTTTTTTGTTAACTTTCCAAGTAGACCCATTCTTTTTAAATCAACTTTTTAGAAAATGATCACTATCAGGAGGTTGCAGAATGCACTGTGATATGCAAAACATTACTTTAAAAAAATTGTTGAAAAAAATTATGTATTTTTTCATTTTATATTTTGATCGCTACTTAGAAGATATAATAAGAACCCTGTCTTTTTGTATTTCCTGCAAAAATGTTGTATTTGTTTAATGTATCAGTAGTATAGATCAAAAAAATTAACAACCATTACCAGTTCAAGCTATTCTTTTTATCTTTAACTGCTCAGGCTGCCTACTGGAACCATTTGCAAGTTCAGAGTGTCCGGTTATAAATGTAACCTCACATCAACATTTTTATTTGACGTTTAAGAAAACAAATTTTAGTATAAAAGTTTAGTGGTCCAAAATAACTTTTTTTAAAAAAATTTCTTTCACCTATACAGGGTGTTTCAGAAAGTCTGGACGTAGTCCGACTATCTTATTTTAAATGATTCCCTACATATTTTATGTAGCATACTCTATGTCTGACTTTAATGGTTACATCGCAAAATGCAAAAAACTATAATCCTCATCATTATCACTATTATGCTATATCGCAATGTTTATTCATTACATCAATAAGCCGTGAATAGACATCGGATTACGTTTGTATGTTTGCATTTTTATGCAAATGCATAAAATTATTTTTATAGCGTTATTGCCTACTTTAGTACTTTTCCAGTAATAGGTTTATTTTAGTGGTTAAATATGTTATGCATATTTTAGCGCATATTTGCATGCATATTTTGACATTTTGAAAGTGCATATAATCCGATGTCCAGCCATTAAGTTTGACATATCCGTCAAATGACTTTCTTTCCCACTGACATTAGTTTTAATTATTTGGTAAAATATTATTTAACTATGGGTTATTCTAAACAAGAATGGAAAGATATTTTTAAATTTTATGTTAAGAATTAAGAAATATAATTAAAAAAGGGATCAAAAGGAATAAAAGCGTGTGTATGGTGTGAAAGAGCTGTTACTTAATTAGTTAGTAACTAAATTTGGACTAAATGTATCCATTTGACAGATATGTCAACTTTCATGGCTACTTGATGAAATCAACAAACATAGCGATATTGCTTGATAATGATAAAGCTTACGGTTGTTTGCATTTTGTGATGTAACTATTAAAATCAGGCATAGGGTATGCTACATCAAAAATGTTTAAAATTTCAAGGAGAATGCAAATTTGAAATAAAAAAACAGGGAACTAATTTGAAATAAGATAGTAGACCACGTCCAGACTTTCTGAAACACCCTGTATAAGTACAAGGAAGTTTTTCAAAAAAAATATTTTGAAACATTAAACTTCTATACTGAACTCATTTCTCCCAAACGTCAAATAAAAAGTTAAAGCTTTTGCAAAGTAAGGTAAAAACGAGGTTATAGAAATCAGCTGCATCCCAATCTTTGTTTTTTTTTAACATAGGATTGGACATTCTTAATTTTAAACTGAATATATGAAAAATAAATTAGTAGTATTAAAAAGATATTTTAACCATTAAATTCTATCTTTTTTTAATATATTTTTAAATGAGCAATAAGAGTTGGATTTTTGAAACATTCACTTTAATTTGATATTTCAAAGGTATTATAATTTTAAAAATATAAAAAAATACAATATAGAATTAAGTAATGTAAATTACAGGTTCCAATGTAGTTTATTTAGATTAATGATAACGTTTTTAAAGTATTTGTGCCCAGCTGTTAGGAATAACTACACAATATCGCTAGGGATTGTTGGTAAACTGGGTCCCGAAGAATACTTATTAAGAACCTATCAGGGTTTTACAAATGGGGTGGTTAATTATCATATAAAAATTATAAAATCTGGAATATCCATTTGTAATTCTATGTATTTTCCTTAGGTCATCTATGCATCCTCGTAATTTTTTGAGAGGAAAAGAAAAACAGTTATAACTTAAAAAACAACTATAAGTACAGTTTTGAAAAGTGGCGGACTTGCATAAACAAGAATTGCAAATCGTTGGTCCTGCTTATTAAAATAAAGTGATCCATTATATATAATATGTTAAAGTTTTATTTTATTACCTATATGTAAACACAAATTTTTGGACAAGTTTACATGTTACTTTTAAGCCTTTTTTCTCTAGAGGCAGTTTTGCATGTTATCGCGCTAGGTAGGGATCAAAATATAAAAAAAAGTATGTATCTCATTTTAACCACAAGTAGCTCCAGATAATAAAGCAAAATTTCTCATTTAAGTCATAAAAATGACTTGGAAGGATAAATTTAATGTAAGACTTGTTTCTCTGTAATTTAAGCGTCTATTTTACTGTTCCTATTATGTTGAATACGCAATTTCAATGTAATAGGTACGTAGTTTCAATTTACTATAATGTCATTAAGAACTTACAGGGTGACAAAGATCAAACGCAATTTTTAAGAATTTTTATTTATTTAATTGGCGTAAACCCACAATTGTCAGTTATAAAATGGAATATTTTCAAAATACAGATAAAGAGACCTACACAAATTAATATGTTGCACAATGCGACGGTCACTAATTAAAATCAAATTTTTCCTAATTCATGTACGATAAACCACAAAAATACACTTAACATTACAACCTTAATATCACTATCCATACTGCGTCATTTTTGAGATTAAGGAAATAGAATCCATGCGATGAGGGCGAGACGGTTTCTGTTTTACTGGGAAAACGCTACGATTGTAAAATACTCTAAAATTAAATAGAGCGCCTAAATATTTAGACTGTCCTTTGGAAATCGTGCGCTTAAAATTAGTATCGTCTTCCGCCGCCAGGTGCACCGCCACCACGTCCACCGCCGCCGCCGCTTCCGTAGCTACAATACAAAATGAGATGTCATTAACGAACAAAACGCAAATGAACCAACGGCACAAAATTCGTTTAACTTCTTATGTCATTTGGCAAAAAAAACCTGTATGTATCTTTTATCAACATGGTACAAAATCACCTTTTTTAAATTAAAGAGGCTTTAATTTAAAGATAATTTAAGCCTAAACCTAACAGTTATTAAGCCACTCATTTTAAATAAACTTTTTTGTTTGCACGTCAACAGTGTGCGATGCGATTTAAGCTCAATTCCGCATGGTTTTGCTAAGTTTTCAACGCTACTGTACTCCCGCACACCGATTTGCGTTTTCCTTTACCCTTAGCAAGTGCTCTCTAAGCTACCAAAATGGTACGACAGTCGTGAACTTTAACACTGTAGTAGCGGCAAAAGAATCGCATTAGAAGGCGCAGTTATTGATAAACGACGCAGTGCGAAGAGGCGCTTTTTGCAGAAAAGTTGTTGTCAGAAGTATTCCTACTCAAAATAAGTGGCATAATAAATTCAATAATTCTGCGACAACATTTCTAATTACGCAAACGTTGAGTCACACTGTAAGTTGCAGTATTGGGTGAAACGCAAAATAGTAGCTTTATTCAACCAAATAACATCTAAAAGAAGCCACAAAATAGTGTGCTAAATTGGTTCATTCCAAAGCTTTAAATCGAGCAAGTAAAATAATTATTTTTTTAATTTAAACAGAAAAAAAGATTTTATAAATTCTTAATCACCAAACACCACCGCTGAAGTAGTGCCATAATTCAAAACAACTAAGAAACGTTTTTACTGCATCATTTGTTTCACAATACTACAAAATCCTATCTCAGAAAATTTCATGTCTATATTTTAGGCCTTTGTACCTAGGTTAAATCAATGGCATCATAGCATTAACCGAAGTTAATGATGTACATTGGTGGGCAAAACTATGGAAATTTTTTTATTTTATTTTAGTACAAGCTGTAATAAAACTATTAACATGGTGATAGACTACAAGTAATTTAACATAAAACTAAGACTTTTCTTTAAAACATATTCGCTATATTAAAGATTTGTAAAATATTTTCTTGGTCCAAAGTATGGAAACTTAAGTACCGGGTGTTCCACTAAGAGAGGTACTCGGCTATATCTCAGAAACTACTAATAGTATAACTTTCGGGACAAAATTTTTTAGATAAAAGCGAACAAAGAGAAATTGCTGGAAATTATTTTCAAGTCTGTGGGATGGCCGCTAGGGGGCGTAAGGCTAACGTCAAAACATAAAAATATACATTTCTCAAAAAATATCAAATAAAGTGGTGCTATTTTAATCTTTAATGTTTTCTAAACAAAGAAGCTTCAGGTGTAATTTTTGTCAGTTCTAAAATAAAGTGGTGGGAGAAGGTTAAAGTTTAATTTATAAAAGTGCTAATAACTCCGGTTTGCTTTAACCGAATTTAGTGAACTTGGTCTCGTTTAGAAGAGCATTTTAAACATTATTTTCAGGTGTATAAACTATTGTCACACTTATCTCACAAACGCCGCTAGAGGGCGTCAAGGTAAAAACTAACTTATTTTATGAAATTTTTTGAAAAATTTAAATACAATGATATATACCTTTTTATATATTTATAAAGAGAAAAAATCCCAAAAAACGGAAAACCGCAATTTAATATCTCTTTAAACCGAATATATTAGCAAAAATATAAATACGACAGAGACGTAATGCATTTAACGACACAATGTTTTCTACTAGGCCGATTTCTTTAGGTAAAAGTTAAATTTATAGATTTTTACAAAATTTAATGACATACTGCATGATTTTTACTTATTTGAACCCATTTATCGATATTAAACAACATTAGATAATTACCAACCTATAACTGTAATAATCCATCGAGCGTGGTCCTTATCAAGTTAGCTTTGAAAACAAAAGGATGCTGAAATATTAAAAATCCAACGATTTTTTTTTCAAAATATGGATTATTACAGTAATAGGTTGGTAATTATCTAATGTTGTCTAATATCGTTAAATGGTTTAAAATAAGTAAAAATTATGTAGTATGTCATTAGATTTTGTAAAAATTTCTAAATTTAATTTTTACCTAAAAAAATCGGCCCAGTAGAAAACATTGTGTCGTTAAATGCGTTACGTCTCTATGTCGTATTTATATTTTTGCTAATATATTCGGTTTGAAAAGAGAAATTAAATTGCGGTTTTTGCCGTTTTGTTGGGATTTTTTTTCTCTACATAAATATGTAAAAAGGTATATAACATTGTATTTAAATTTTTCAAAAAAATTCGTAAAATAAGTTAGTTTGTAAAATGAGTGTAGCAATAGTTTATAGACCTGAAAATAATGCTTAAATTGCTCTTCTAAACAAGACCAAGTTCACTAAATTCGGTTAAAGCAAACCGAAGTTATTAGCACTTTTATAAATTAAACTTTAACCTTCCCCACCACTTTATTTTAGAACTGACAAAAATTAAACTTGAAGCTTCTTTGTTTAGAAAACATTAAAGATTAAAATAGTACCATTTATTGACACACTTTAGTTGATATTTTTTTGAGAAATGTATATTTTTATGTTTTGACGTTACCCGTACGCCCCCTAGCAGCCATCCCACAGACTTGAAAATAATTTCCAGTAATTTCTCTTGGTCGCTTTTATCTAAAAAAATTTTTCCCGAAAGTTATACTATTAGTAATTTCTGAGATATAGCCGACTACCTCTCTTAGTGGAACACCCGGTACATTATCGGCCTAGTGATGATCGCGTTGTTAAATTTAGCAATGGACTTAGCAATTGTTAAAAGTTAACAACAGTTTAGAATGTTTACCAAAACGTCATTGTCAGTGTTATTCAATGATTTTAGTAGGCAACCTGTCTAAATCTGACATTTTGTTAAACATTCTAAACCGTTGTTAACTTTTAACAATTGCTAAGTTAACAAAGGTTTAGAATGTTTAACAAAATGTCAGATTTTTACAGGTTGCCTACTTAAATCATTGAATAACACTGACAATGACGTTTTGTTAAACATTCTAAACCGTTGTTAACTTCTAACAATTGCTAAGTCCATTGCTAAATTTAACAACGCGATCATCACTCGTCCGTATGTATATGAATTGTTTTGGTATAATAATTAAGATCAGGAGACTGAAAGGGCCTATCCACTAATGGAACGTTGTGTTTATCTAACCAGTTTTTAAAGACTGGGATTTGTTTTGGATCATTATCTTGTTAGAACAACCATTTTAGTGGCATTCCTTCCTCAGCATAATATTTTCGAATTTTTCCTTGCATAGAAACCGATTCATGATTCGATCAATTTTAACAAGGGGACCAACACCTGAGCGGAAAAAACACCCCACACCATTACGTTTCCGCCACCATGTTTTACTGTGAGAATCTGGTACTTCGAGCTGTACCGTGTACCATTTGGCCGTCGAATATAATGTCTTCCGTCACTACACTACAAGATTTGGACATGGTGCTTGTATTTATTTTAACTAAATCCTAACAAACTGCTTAAATAAAATAATTTGTATGTATTTTATCTTAAGTTTCCATACTTTTGCCCACAAAATTTTTGTTATCACACAAAAAATACTAAACAACATTTCTTTTGCTTTATATTTTTTGAAATACCCTTTTTTTATTTTTCATTTATATCTTAAGGAGTTTTCGCATATCAATATTTTCTGTGTTATTTTAAAATAATGTAAAAGTTTCCATACTTATGGCCACCACTGTACCAAAAATATACTGTTTTACATGTCGAGTTGTGCAAAATGGTAACATAGCACATTTTTAAATATTTACTGCTTAATTAATTAATCATACAAAAAAAAATTTAAAAAAATAATTACCTACCACAAATTATAAAAAAATAGGTTTGACACTCTAACAAAGTTATTTTACATATTTTCTTCAAAAACAAGCAGTAGGTACAATAGATAGCTTAAGTAACCAACACTGCAGAATGTCTTTAAATTTGTTTTTTTTTAACTGATTTGTTAATACACTTTATGTTTATTACATTTTATTGATAAATTTGGGTAGTATTATATCTAGAGTAGATAAAATATTTGCTTTATTTTCCTAGAAAATTGCTGTTTCAATTTAATAAATATTAGTAAAACTATTTTGTCTACTTTAGATGTATTACTACCAGAATTTATCAACAAAATGTAACAGGCATGAAGTGTATTAAAAAACCTGCTATCAATCCTATTGTTTGTTTTTAAAGAAAATATGTAAAATTTCTTTGTTGGAGTGCCAAACCTTTTATTTTTCTTATTTTAGGCACAGTAATTATTTTTTTAGGTTTAATTAATCTTAAATGAAAAACCCTGAACTAAATTCTTTTTTGACAAATAGTTAACAATAAAGTTATGCCCTGTTGCCAAGAGTTTTCATTTTAACATCTTTGTTAAATTTAACCCATTGTCAAGTTGACTGTTAACTTTAACAACGAGACCGTCACTCTGCCGTACACGTATTTTAAAAAGTGTCGTTTGTCAAGTATTTTTTTTTTATTATTTTGGACAGAGTCAATAAAGGCTTAAAGCCTAAGTTCACAGTGGGTGTCTTAGTAAGAGTACGTGTAATTTGTGATGTAATAGTGATTTAAAACAATCTGTAAATTTGATTAATAAAATAAAAGTGGACATATTATGATATGCTGTGACGTAACTGTTTATGTTCCTATAGTATTTTTAAATTAGATAATATTTTTCTAATGCTAACATTACTTTTAATAAACAACAATTTTATAAAGTTTTTATTTATTTACTCTTATAGTATCACAGTTCAAAATAAATACATATTTTTTGCATTTTTAGAATACTTCTTACTCTATTTTGTAAAGCTTTAAAATTGATTAAATACTTAGTGTGCTTATTTTGATGGTCTTTGAAGTATAAAACAAAAATTTGAATGCCTTTTTCTCCATACTTTGCTTTTTTTGAGTTA
This sequence comes from Listronotus oregonensis, assembly GCA_019359885.1. NCBI lineage: Eukaryota > Metazoa > Arthropoda > Insecta > Coleoptera > Curculionidae > Listronotus > Listronotus oregonensis. Next base: position 11,446 of record JAHBCN010015207.1, read on the forward strand.
TGACACTATTTGAGGGGAGGTGAGATTAGTAAACATTCGTTTTGTTGCGTACAAAAACTGTGTTTGCTCAACTAGGGTTTTTAAATATTAAGATATTATTGAGGCGGAAAACGGATTTGGAAAGTAATGTGATTACAATTTTTATGCAAGTTAAAAATTTAGCTTTTTATCAAACAAAACTTACCCTCTTTGTGCTGGGAGAGGTGGATAGGCGGAGTCATAACCACCAGCGCCTCTCGCGCCGCCTCCAGCTCCTCCACCATAGCCGCCATCGTCGTAGCCTGCTCCACCGCCGGCACCATATCCGCCACCGGCACCACTTCCATAGCCACCCCTATTAAAATTAGAAAATATGTGGTGAGAATTGAAATTAATTATTAAATTATGATCTTGACCATATTTTAAATTACTTTCATTAACATATTAACATTATAACAATTCTTCAGTTATAGGTTAGCTATCAAATTTACCTGTCACCATAGCCGCCTCCCGCACCTGCACCTCCTGAACTGTAGCCGCCGCCGCCGGCTCCATAACCACCTCCGGCTGCTGCACCACCGCCATAGCCGCCCTGGGCAGCTCCACCGCCATAGCCACCGCCACCGCCGGCTCCATATCCGTTAGCACCGCCTCCGTAACCTCCGGTTCTGTCGTACCGCCGCCACCCCTAAAGAAAAGATGTAGTAGTGCTAATTATAAACAAATTAATTTTCCCAATCCATAAAAATTGTATAAAGAATATAACAATCTTTCGAAAATTCAGTCACAATATATTAAAAACTTTGTTGACATTTTAGAACGAAACAAATTTATTTAGGAAGTACTAGTAATTTTTGTAACAAAACTGAACCAAAAGGGTTAAAAAATATCAAAGTTCGTCTTATTAATAACTTTTTAAAATATATTATTTATTTAACAAAATAGTATATTAAAGTATAAATGTTAAAAGTATTAGAAGGGAAAATACTTTCTGACCGAAAGAGGAAGCGGCATTGCTGTGTTTATGTTTATGTTATTCACAAATGTAATACCCACCCTCAAGCATAAAGGACAAGCATTGGTAGCCTTTTTGCAACAGCAAACATAATTATGTTTTAAAAGCATTCAACACTTTTGGCGTTTCAATCTCATAATAATTTGAGATACCGTGAATTGCATTACCTTACACTTTTTTTTAAATGAAGCTTAGAGATTGGTTGGGGAAACTGAAAATTAAAAACTTAAACTAGCTAATAACGTTTTTTGTAGATACACAAAGTAAATATCCAGGTCTCTGCCTAGTTGGTTCCTATGCTAACTATTTAAAGAGGCATATCCCTTAAATGACCTTTTAGTAGCTTCAGAACTCACTAGTAGCCCAAAATTAAATCCTACATCTTTTTACTAAGTCCTTAAGCTGGTAGCCCCAAGGTGAAAATCCAAGCTGACATGGGAATGCCAAAAAGAACTGGAAGTCCTGGGAGAACGCAACAGAGTAACTCTCTTGTGGGTACCAGGACATTTGGGGATAGAAGGCAACGAAAAAGCGGATGAGCTAGCAAGACAGGGATCATCTACACCATACTTTAGGCCAGAACCTGCCCTTGGAGTGGATCGGAAACAAACACGAAGAATACTGGGGAAGCCTCAGTAGAATAAGACATGAAAAAGCTTCATAAGAGGCCCATCCAAAAGAAAGAAGGAAGAACTACTCAGACAAAGTAGGAAAAGACTTTGCATAACAGTAGGGTTGCTAACAGGGCATGATAACCTAATAGGACACCTACACAAGATAGGCTCATACAATGGGGACCCAAGTTGTAGAATGTGCGACGAGGGCGAAGAAACAGCCTACCATATCCTGTGCGAATGTAAAGCATTGAACTACAAAAGACAGGTATTATTTGGTCAACAGGAATATATCATCCAACCTCTAGCGGTTATATAGACTTGTAGAAGGAACAATGGGAGGATTGATATAAAAGACAATGGGAGATTAGGCACAAAAGCGCTGCCTCCGGTAGTTAATCAAGACGGCTCCCAGGGAAGAAGAAGCTGGTGGCCGCGCTCTTAAATGCTCTGCCGTGTCAATTTCCGATTGCTACCAAACGAGTATTGGTTTGTAACTTATTTGGAAAGGAAAATCTTAGCATCAATATTAGATTTCGAGAATATTTTATATATATATATATATATATATATATATATATATATATATATATATATATATATAATATATATATATATATATAAAAATAATAATATAATAAAATATAAAATATATATAATATATATCAGCAATATCACCAAATGTTATCCCTAATTGTAATATTACCCAGTATTACAGAACCATGTTTATAAGGTAATATTCAGCCGTGTCATAACTAGTACAAAAGTTGTGGGCATCTCGACTGAACGGGTGCATAATATTTTACATGAACATTTGGACATGAGAAAGCTATCCGCAAGATGGGTGCAACGATTGCTCACGCTTGACCAAAAACGGAATCGTGTGAAGTGTTGCAAGGATGGTTTGCAGCTGTTCCAGAAGAATCCGGAGGACTTTATGCGTCGTTTCGTCACTGTGGATGAAACATGGATTCATTACTATACTTCTGAGACCAAACAACTATCTAAGCAATGGGTTACCAAGGGGGAACTGCACCAAAAAAGGCGAAAACCGTTCTTTCGGCCGGAAAGGTTATGGCGACTGTCTTTTGGGATTCGCAGGGGATAATCCTCATCGACTATCTGGAAGAGAAAAATATGACATGTGCATATTATTCATCATTATTGGACCCTGAGCTGCAAAAAAAACGCCCACAAGAAAGTCCTTTTCCATCAAGACAACCCACCAGCACACACCTCAGCAGTTGTGGTCGCAAAATTATTGGAAATAGGATTCCAACTGGTTTCACATCCCCCCTATTCTCCATACTTGGCTCCCTCGGACTACTATTTGTTCCCCAATTTGAAGAAATGGCTGGCGGGACAAGGACAGTGGTTTTTATTTTTGCACTGACTTTTCAAACCTACCTCGTATACTAGGCATCTACCAGTGTAATATTTGCCTGCAGAAAAATATTATAAATATATTTTCCCTTACCTTATAAACTAGTTCTCACACAAACTATTAGAACTTATAGTTAACCTGCGCTAAATACCATAATATTAACAGATTCTATTAGAAATATACTGCATTTCATAAAAAAATATATTATTTCTTATATAAGATGAAGAATAAAAATTTTATATTTTATTTTCAACTAGGGAAAAAGTATGCTTACATTGGTTTAGATCCTGCAGCATCTCTTCGACTGAATAGATCAGCTCCTCCAGCAGGTGGTGCTCTACCAGGTGGCCCGCCGCCCCTAAATAAAAGTTTACTTACAATTCTGCATAACATTTTTTTATTCAATATTCTAACAATTTTATTTAATTTACATACATTAATAATGCATAAAACTGAGATTTTATATACAAAACAAATATTTAAATATCACTTTATGTAAGTATTTTACATTTACATTGCAAAATATTTATACAATATAAATTAATTTATTAACTTACAATATTGGTAACTGTCTTCCGTTTTTAGGTAGAAGCGTAGAAGTTTGGTTTAAAAACAAATCCCCCAAATATAAAGAAAAAAAAAAAATTTTCGAAAAAAACGGTTTGTATTTGAAGGGACACTTTTTCATTTTTTAGTTTTAAAAATTCAATAATTTTAGTAGGCAACCTGTCAAAATCTGACATTTTGTAAACATTCAAAACCGTTTTTAAACTTTTAAAATTTGCTAAGTCCATTGTAAATTTAACAACACGATCATCACTGCCAAAAGAATTTGAGCTTGGCAAATAATCACCGTATTATGATGTAAAGTCGATTAGTTATGCATCGCAATGCCATGCTTCCAACCAGATCTTGAATAAATTTGGGAATTGAGCCTTATACTTTGTATTTTATTAATACCAGACAAAGTTACAGGTGTTTCATAAACCTGGTTAATATTGCGGTCACCCTTTTATTTTTTTTAAAAATATATATATATATATATATATATATATATATATATATATATATATATATATATATATATATATTTTTTCATTTTATAATACTAAAGTGCAGATCACCGGGGGTTTGAAAAAGGTTTAAATTGCAAAGGTCAATAAACAATTCTCTTAATGTTAAACTATATAATAAACTTAACCCAAAAAAAAAAGACACCTGCCCCCCCAAATTTTTTAAAATTTTAAACATTTAATTATTTTTTTAAAAATTATGTAATTGTCATGTTGGTTTAAAGTGTGTTATTGTTACTATTACCATTATCTTTAAAAATTTTAATTTTTTGGAACACTATGTTTTCTATGTAAATTTTTGGTTTATTTATTACTCTAATTTTTTTAAAATTTAAAACCCTTATTTTTAAAAAATTTTGGGCCGTATGTAAAACCTTTTTTTTAACACAAAAATTTTTTTCCTATTCTATTCTATATATATATATATATATATATATATATATATATATATATATATATATATATATATATATATATATATATATATATATATATATATATATATATATTTTTTCCCTGCAATTATGTCAGATTGCAAATGTCAAAAATTCCAGCGAATTCTATGCAACAGCCTCATTATGGGGTTGTTTTTTTCAAAAAAAAATTTTTTTAAAACCCAAAAAGTGTAAGGCACAAATAATAATTTTTTTTTTAATTACATGAAAGCTTTTTCAAATATAAACTTATAAGTTTTCCTAAAAAACACATTCAAAAATTTTATTTTTTTATTTCAAAAAACTTAACGGAATTGTTTACGGATTTTTAGACAGATAAGTTGGAACAACTAAAAAACGCCAAATATAAAATTAAAATTGTTCTTACGCGTATTACATGTAAAAAAAAAACATTAATAGAAATAATGGAAAGTCGTATAAAAAAGCATTTAATCCAAGTTAAAGCATTATTTTAATCTTTTGTAAAAAGTACATGATGATAAGGGTTCATAGGGACTCCTGCACTTATAATGCCCGGTGTTTTTATTTAGAAGTCAGATATTAATACAAGTGAGGCAGGGGTGCATTTGCCACAATTTGGATTTGTTTTGATGAGGTATATATTCAATGGGTAATTGACATCATCCTCTTTTTTGAACACAAACAAAATTAATACCATTAATGTAAACTCCATTTTTACATAATTTAAATTTAAAAAGTACCACTACTTAAAAATTACTATATAATTTTGATGATTCTTTAAAAGTAAAAATATGTTTCTCTTCGTGGTTTTTTTATTAAAACTAATAACTAAAGGAATGGAAAAATAAATGTATCCTGAAAATTAATGTATTACCATAAACACTTCCACTTTTGGTGTAACTAATTTTAAGGAGAATTTTAAGAAAGTTTGTGCAGTTTTAAGGTTAGGTTTCAGTGGTGCCTTATACTTTAAAAACTAGAAGTTTCAAATAAAATCTGACTTTACATTTGTGATTAACACTCCAAAAAACCCCCATATACAAAATTTCAGTAAAATTGGCCCTGGGATTCAAGTAAAAAATTACCAAATTCTGTAATTACTAGTTAAAAGGGTTTAAAATTTTTTTTAAAAAATTCCCTTTTCTCTTGAACCCCCACCTCTTTGGGGCCATTCCCCTTTTCCCCCCCCCGGGCTCTCGGCCACCTCCTCCATAACCTCCATCATAGCCTCTATCTCCTCCATAACCACCACCTCTTCTGTCTTCAAAGCCGCCGCCACCAGGACCGCCACGGCGTCCTCCAAAGCCACCTCTACCTGGTGGTCCACCTCCAAAACGATCTAAAAAGATCAATAATAAGTTAAACTAACCTATCTAGCAATGTCAAATTATTCTTTTAAGACTTAAACAAATTACAAAACATAGTATACAAGTATATAATTAGGAACATTAGTCTAAACTTGTTTTAGGTTATTTTTTAGTTACCTCCACGTCCGCCAAAGCCACCTCTTGGGGGACCACGTCCAAAGTCGCGTCCACCTCCCCTGGAATAAGGACCTCCTCTGTCTCTACCACCACCTCCTCTCATGGGTCCACCAGGACCACGTCTTGGTTTTACGCGACCCTTTTCTACAGAAATTCTACCTCCCATAAATTCAGTTCCATTGAGCTCCGAGATGGCCTTCTCTGCCAATGCAGCATCTTCCAAATGTAAGAAACCCATTTTTAAAAATTTTATTGGCAAGGGTTTCCCCTAGGGCTCAAACGGGTTTGAAGGTTTTCGGGGGGTGACGCCGCGGGAAGGCTTCCCACGAACACCTTCGTGGTGTTTTCTGACCTTCCGCGACTCTGCATGAAAATAATAGAAAATTAAATACAAATTAGAAGGCTAAAAGTAAATAAAACACTTACCATTTTTAAAAAAATAAAGTAACTACAAAATTACAAGTACGAAAACACCTCAGTCACGTCGCAAACACAAATGAAAGAAGATGGCGACGAGACAAACGTAAATGACCACAAGAAGCAGAAGCGGCAAATTGCTACGATAGTGCCGTTGTTTACAGTGTTGCCAGACTTAACAAAAATCCAAGACCTAAAATTTAAAATTCCCACGTCGATAAAAGTATATTAAAATAGAGGGGGGCACAAACCACTTTTTTTTTTTTTTTTTTTTTTTTTTTTTTTTTTTTTTTTTTTTTTAAAAAAATCAGGACACTGCCTGACCGGAAAACTACATAAGATTGGTGTTAGAGATTCTCCTTTATGCGAGGGGGGGGCCCCAGAATCCTAGATCTTTTTTTTTTGGGGAAACCCCCATTACAAGGACCCCCGACTTTGCCCCATATGAATTTGCTGGAAGGCTAGGCTTCATTACCCCTGTAATATGGACATGATTCTCGCCAATATTAAAAATTGAGATTAGTATTTTTTTGAACAAATTTTTAGCTTTTAACAAGATAAAAATAGTACTGTTTTTTTTTGTTTTTTCATTTTTGTTGCTTTTTTCAGTTGCGCTTACATAAACTTTCTGTTCCCTTTCCATCCGACGCAGTTCATTTTTTTTTTAGCTCCCCACTGCGCGGGGCAAAAAGGGGTACCGTTACCTCTGTTTGTGACTTTTTTTGTGTTGACTAAAAACCCAAAGCCCTATTAACCTTGAAGCATATAATTGAAGAAGTTTTGTGGTTTTTGATTGCTGCCCCAAAAAGCTTTAGATTTCCAGGGTTTAAACTCGCATATCTGGGGATTCCACGTGTTAAACCCTGGCAAATGCTTCAGAGCAGAGCCAAAAAAAAAGAACAAGAACAAGAACAAGAAATTTTTTTTAAATTATTTTTTTGGTTTGATACATATTCAGTGCCAGTAAAAACCAACAAAAAACATTTATTAAAAGAGACACTTTATGATCATATTTGTTTCCAAAAATCAATAAAACAAATTGTCACGAAAGCAAAATAACACACATTTTTATTTAACTTCAAATTCTGGAAATATTAAACAGCATTACCGCAGAGTTTAATAGACTCTGAGCAATACGAATGAGCATATTACAAAAGATATTATTCTGTAAGTGTAGCAAGAAGACATCAAGTCAGGAGATGTTACATCATGACACATTCTCAAGAATTTGTTGTTTTTTTATACAATTTATAAAATAAAAAATTTGGAACCTAAAAAACATTCTTTCCAGACTTCGAACGAACAAAAACTTGCCCTATTATAAAGCAAAGCGCTGAAAACGTGGTCGCATTAGAAAGAGAATGCAACAGTCATCGCCGTTTCTATCTCTCGCACAGCGCACCTGATTCGCCGATTCAAATAATCGACGAAAGAGAAAGCAACGACGATGAATGTTGCTTTCCTTATTAATCGACCCTTTTTGCCACTTCCCCCCTTACTATATGAAAGTTTCGTGTTTTTGCCCATAATAATTCTGAGTATAGAAAATTTTCGACAAGCTGACAACACCGAGTGACTACGACTATTTACACTGTTCCCAATGAAGTCCGGGGGGTTGTAAGGGGCTTTTTGGTTTAAAAACGATTGGGCAAAAAAGGGGGCGCAAAGAACTTTTTTTTTTTATCTAAATTTTGGTCGTCAAAATAACTTTTTAAAAGCTTGAATTAGTTTTAAAATTTTTACTTCCAAAATCTTTTTTACTGGAACCCCCGATTCCCCAAAAATTTTGTTATTTTTTATTTTTTTTTTTCATTTTTGAAAAAAAAAACCCAATAAAAAAAAAATAAAAACGTTAAAAAACATCCTTTTTAAAAATTTTAAATTAAAAATTATTTCTTGTTAAATTTTTTCAAAGGGCGTTGGTAGGAATTAAAATTTAGGATTTGGTTTTCCCATTTTTTTTCCCCGCCGCTTTTTCCCCCCAAGGGGAAGGAAAAACCAGAAAATTCGGAAAATTTTTTGGTTTTTTTAAATTTATTATTTTTTTTAACTTTTGGGGAAAAATAGGGTTGGTTTAAAATTTTTTTTAAAAAAACTATCGTTTGGGAAAATTTTATCATTGTCAAAAAACATTTAATTTTTTAAAAACTTGTTAATAAAAACGTCTTCCGAAGACGGTGACCAAGGGTATAAACCTAAAAGGGCTCATTTTTAAAAATTACTTAACAAGGGTTTGATTTTACGTCCGCAAAAGGTTTGTTTACTCAAATTTTTTCCCTTTTGCCGAAGGTAGATTTTTTATTTAAATTTTTTTTTTTCCTTTGCTTTTTGGTTTTCCCTATTAGAATTAAGTATAACTTTTTAAAAAAATTAAACTTTTATATTAAAAAAAAAAAAAAAAAAAATTTTTAAATTGGATATGGGTTAAATACAGCATTTTTAAGTTTTTACCCCCGTTTAAATTTTTTTCCCAAAAAAATTTAAAAATTGTAATTTTGTGTTTTTGTTTTGTTTTTAAAAAAATTAAATTTAATTTTATTTGGATTAAAAATCAAAAGGACCCCAAATTATTTTATAAAATTAAAATTTTTTTAAAAATTTAAAAAAAAATTTTTAAAATGGAAATTCCCAAAATTTCCCAAATTTACAAATTAAAATGAAAGTTTTTTTTCCCCCAAAAAACCCAAATTTTTGGGGTTAAACCAATATTTAAAGCTAAAAACCAAAATAACCACCCCCGTGGAAACAAAAAGGGTTTTAAACTCCCCGCCATATCATTGGTTCACACCCCCCCCGCTACATCAGCGCTTTTTTTCTTTTTTTGGGCCCTTTTTATCCAAAAGCCAAAAAGGGTTGTTTCTTTTTTAATTAAAAAAGTGGTTTATACGGGTTTTTTTTTTAATACTAAATTTTTTATCCCGGGGGAAAAACTTTTTGATTAAATGTTTAAGTCCTTTTAAATATGGTTTTAGTGTTTCCAAAAAATTTCTAAGTTCCCAAAAATGCGAACTATTTAACAAAAAAAATATTTCGGGTTTTCCGAAAAACCGCCATCATACTAATAAAAAAAAATATTTAGGAAAAATTGGAATTAAAAGCCCCATAAAAATTTTTAAATTTTTGCAGGCCCCACTTTTATTTACATTACTATAAATTTTTAAATGGTCTAAACCCCTTAAAACCCCCCTTTAAAAATTTCAAAAAAAATTTTTATTTTTTAAAATTTTGGGTAATTTTCCCCCTCCCCTTTTTTTTTTCCCCTTTTTTTTTGGGAAAGGGAAAAAAAAGAAAAATCCCTTTTTTCCCTCCCCCTAAGGGGGGGGAAAAATTTTTTCCCAAATATACCCCCCTTCCTTATTAAATTCAAAAAAAAGTAAAACCCAAAATTTTTCTGGTTTAAAAGATTAAACTTTGGGGGGAAAAACAAAAAAAGAAAAAAATTCCCCGATTTTTTAATTTCAATTTTAAAACTTGTAAAAAATTCCCCGGTTTATTTTATGTTCCCGTGGGTTATCCTGGGAAAGTTTTTTATAAAAAGGGCTTTTAAAAGGGATTTAAAAAAGTTTAGGTTTTTTTTGTT
>JAHBCN010015208.1:0-21322 GCA_019359885.1 Listronotus oregonensis
AATTGGTGGGTTCGTGTTTTCGCCCCTTTGTTAATTGGCACAATTCTGGTTATTTTAAGGCATTTGGGAAACATTCCTGTACTAAATGATTCATTTATAAGGCAAGTCATTACCTCCAAAACGTCCAATGGCATGGTCTTCACTAAGTCCAGTATGTATCTAATCCAGTAATGTATGTCAAAAGAGACATCTGTTAAAATAGTATCTGTCAAAAATGACAAAAATGTGTTAGCTTCAAAAACCATTTATCAAAAATTACATTTGTCGAAATTACTTTTTTTCCAAAAATGGATAATATTTTTTAATTTCTTACCTGCCAAATTTGTTCCAATGAGGTTTCCGTGTTGTTTAAATATATTTTACATTTGGCATTAAAATATGTAGAATTACCCAAACATTTTTGGTGCCAAATTTATTTTAATTTAAACTAGTTTTATTTTTTTCGTAAATAAAAACTCTACACATAAGAGGAATTAATTTTTTATCTCAAAAACATATTTTTCCTAATTTGGAGACCCTAAAACGTTAAGAAACCGAAAAAATAAGGACGTTTTTACAAAATTAATGTTTATAAGAAATTTATTATAATTTTTATTTTAAGAATCAGATATTTCACTTAACTTTTTGGGGATTGCTCTATAAATTACGAACAGCATGAGCCATAAATTTTGCTCTTTCGCTTTTATATTAAGGAAATCCTCGCACTGCGGTACAAAACGTAACGAATGTTTGGAAAGAAAATTAAGAATAACAAAACAAAAAAACGGATTTCCTTGTTTACACGAAAAAGAACGTAATCGTTATTTATTTAAATTTCTCTTTTTTTGACTCGGCTTAAGTATCATCTTTCGAAGTAGGTTTAGTATTTTTTTGCCTTCGATTTATTACTTAAATTTCATTTAAGATGCAATACAATATTAAATATTGATTGTATTTTTTGTACCATTTATAATTTTGAACTAATTTTTCCAAACTTTTTGTGAAAAAGAAAGGTAACTACGTATTATTTATATTCTTATTTTAATAAAATTTTGTATTGGGTATTTACTTTTAGTCTAGTAAAATGAGTCAATGAGTGACCAAGTCAGTCAGTCAGTAGTAAAATGGGTGATTTTCAAAATCGAATTGTCCAGAAACAAGGAAGTTTAAAGGTGTATGGAAGCCCAATACTGTAGAACAAAATTGTCCAGGCGTCCAGGGCAGCGGGAATAGGGGGGTTGGCCGCGCGGAGTTTGCGCAATGAATAGTAGGTCAGAGCCGGACTTCCATAATTCTTTGTTACTACCTATAAAGTTGACATCATCAAATGTCAAATTCAAGCATACACTGTTTTTTTTTATTTTTTGCACAAAATTGTTGGTTATTAAACGATATTACCATAGAATATTTAAAATTATTGTGTAATATTGGATTTTATATCATCTGATATAATATGGAAAGAAGCCTTCTATTTAAATGGTCGATATTTTTGTGAGTTTTGTATTTTTACCAAAAATCTTTGTAAATAAATAAAAACACGATTTTTTAAAATAAATTTCAAACATTGTATGATAGTTTTATGTACTTATCACCAATTTTGTGATAAAAAAGGGCAAGATAGTGTAAATGAGTTTAATCTAATCCTAAGATTCTGGCTGTACATTTAAAAGTGAAAATTTTTAGGCATATACTTTTCACTGATATTAAACATTCATGAGACAGAATAACAGTGGTTAAAATTTTTAGTAACCTTTGGTATCTAGGTATCCATTGTAACAGTATCCGTTAAATATTATGTGTCTACAGTATGACGAGCTTAAAAAGTTGATAATGTAAGATTAATAAACCAAAAATTTAATTTCTTTTTAAACAAATACAGAAAAAGCAAAAACCTTAACATAAAGTTGTACTTTCTTTCATTCAATTAGAGGGACCTGTATATATTAAAATTTGCCTGGTCTGCCCAGTTTTAATAATTTTGATCCTTTAAAAGAATGTACTAAATTATTAAATGAAATAGAAGTACCTAAATGTAAACCTTATTTCTAATCCACAGAAATACACAAACATTGTGGAAATCATCTAAAAGATAGTTAAGATTGCCTTACTTTTCTCACTGCTATTTCCTATGAAATTTTCATTATTCTATTATTTATAATTAATATATTATTATTTTTTTGGACACCTAACGTTACGTCCCATAAGAAGCAATTTAAATATAAGAAATACTTACCTTAAGTAAAAAATGCCGGGTATGTTACCCTTGGATTTGCAAGACAAAACCATACAACCTCTAATCATTTTGTTACGATATTATAAGTAACAAACAATAAACACAAAATTATAGTCACAATTTAATAAACACTAATCACTAAAATAAGAAGGTTTTTATCAATCCAAAAAAATTCTTCAACCAAAAAATATAGTACTCACACAAAGCAAAACAATCGAAACTAATACGGCGCAAAGGGCACAAACCACAACGAAAATGACGAATGATGAGACAACGACGGTTGCAACGGCAAACGGTACAGCGCGGATATAGTTTTATACACGCCGCGCGCGCCCTTGCATCAAAAACCTTAGACAACCTAAGATCAAAAACGGTACTACGGCTCTCATAAAAGTATAATGTGTTGCCTAACTACGCACTGATTTATCAGTGTGTAAGTAGGGAACACATTCAATTATTTCGTGGAATTTTGTTATTGCGCAGAATCGGTGGGGCCAACTCTGACAGTTACTTTCATACTGGGCTGGACATTTTTAGATCGAATGGGCCATAGCATTGGGCTTCCATACACCTTTAAACTTCCTTATCCAGAAACCACTTGACAGAACTTTTTCATTTTTTCACTGGTAATAAGAATACTAATGTAAATTTACATACCAAAGGACACGGCACACTTCTTATGGATTTGAGTCACCGACAGATTTTTTTGAAATTTTAGTATTTTATTTTGGAAGTCCAAATAATCATTTTCTTTCATTGCGCCAACCTTGTAGCTATACAGGGTGATACCATAAAATAAAGCCAAAAATTCTTAAAAATAATTATTTTATTTATTGCAAAATACTGTCTGTTACCCTAGAATGATAAAATTAGGCATTTTTTATATAAAAAGAATATATATTTCATACCAAGTACTTTCTTTATCGTGTACAAGGTTTTTATCTGTCGTGTCCTACAGGGTGCACGATTTATTAATGAACCAACAAATATACAGTCCAGTAGGCCTAAATATAATATATTATGTCAGTTAGTATTATAACCTATAGGAATTTCGTAACTTGGCAGTAACTCATTCATACATACAGCGTGTCCCTCCAAAAAGTCATTTTTAGATACCGGGTGAACCAAAATTATATGGCGGTTTTATTTATTTATTTTTTTCAGTCATACTGAAACCGCTGTTGTAAAAAGATTTTTTTTTCACCGATCTACACTATAAACATACTGGGTGATGTAAACAGATGTTTCGAAAAGTGACTTACTATTGCGTAAAATGTCACAATTTAATACAAACATGAATAATAATTAATGCATAATATAATACAGTAAAAATACAGATTACGAGTTTTAGGGTAACCCTTAATCATTTCCAAACAAAAATAAACACTATGGTAAACTTCAAACAGTAACAAGTTAGATAATGTTTGTAGAGGGACATATTTTTATTAGTAACTCATAACAACAATGATATATTAATTAGTATTATTCATTTAAATCAAACTAAGACAATTGTTTAGCCATATTAAAAACTTTATACATAAATGTTTTTAAAAGTCAAGAACTAGCGGCTCTTCAACTGCTCTATGTGCAGCGTCCAAAACAGTTGTTGGATATTTAACAACCTGTTGATACCTAGCATATCAATTGGAAAAATCACTATTAAACTCTTTCGGAGAAAAAAATGGGCAACAAAAATATCTTGCCAAGCCTTCATAAAAAGCTGAAGAAAGCCTCACTTATAGGTACAAAGTTTAAAATACATAGTCTATAGGCAAAACAGGCAAAATATTTTATTTTCCATATTTACCCATGCACTACCACTTGACGTGTTAAAATAAATATACCCCTTGTGCATTGAAAATGACTTTATTCTAAAATTGGAGCTCTTGGCGCTTTTAGATAGTGTAGTCGGGGTTAAAATTGCAAACTGTTGGGTTGATATAACGATTTGTTTCTAATGTCTTTGGATAATCTTTCCCTATTTCCTTCTGCCAACAAACCCTTATTTTGGTTTATTTGCAATATTCTTAACTAACTTCCGTATGACTGAAAAATTTATAAATAAAACGCCATATAATTTTAATTCACCCGGTATCGAAAAATACTTTTTAGGGACACGCTTATTTTAGTTATTGCCAAGTTACGAAATTCCTATGGGTTATAATAATAACTGACATATTATATTTTGGCCTACTGGACTCTATATTTGTTGGTTCATTAATAAATTGTGCACCCTGTAGGACATGAGAGATAAAAACCCTGTACACGATAAAAAAGTACCTTGTATGAAATACATATTCTTTTTATATAAAAAATGCCTAATTTTATTAGTCTAGGGTAACAGACAGTATTTTGTAATAAATAAAATAAATACTTTTAAGAATTTTTGGCTTTATTTTATGGTATCACCCTGTATAGCTACAAGGTTGGCGCAATAAAAGAAAATGCTTATTTGGACTTCCATAATAAAATACCAAAATTTAAAAAAAATAAATTGTTCCTGTTATACTTTCATGTATAAAGATAACGAAGTTATAATAATTGAAATTGCAAAATATTTACATGTAACAAGTTTATTGGGAGATAAACCGAAACTTTAGCTTAACGTTTATATGTATGTTTGTATATATGTTTGTATGTATTTTTATGTTTATCTGTATGTTTCTCTGTATGTATGTTTGTATGTATGTTTGTTAAAGCATTTCTTCGAAACTAGTAATCGGATTGTGACCATTCTTTCTTTTTGGCTTACATTAGTTTAAGTTAGGAAACAGTAAACATTTCATTAAAATCGGTTAAGTTAATTTTACAGTGTGGACTAATACATGTAGGTGTAACGGCCTGGTCTATTGATACGCACTACGGGTGTGGAGTCAAAGGAAAAACACTTTAAGACCATGGACAAACTCAACAACATCGTAAAATATTTACAACATACCTATTATTAAAAAAAATAGTTTTAAGATAAAACTAAAAATTATTAAATAAAAAGGTGGTTTAAAAAAAATTTGCTCGCAAATCCGTCGAATATAAAACTGAATTAAAAAAAAACGATGGCCTTGCTGGCACCAACTTCAAAAAAAAAAAAAATGTAGACCCCCAATCTGTTTTGTACCTACTTTATGTTATATATAAAAATATTTTTTTTTAATTTTATGTTTTTTTTTAAGTTTATATGTAGTTTTTTTTAATGTGTAACCTATGTTGCTTAATTAAAGTACGCCTGAGCGTATTTAAATCTAACTTTTAAACATGCGCGAGTTTTAAAGGTTACCATTGTACATCAATCAACAACATGAGAAATATGTGAAGTCTGATGATGACATTGAAAAAAAATATTGATCGGACATAACGTCAAATAAAATATTACCAAAACAAATGCTTTAAAACCAATAAAAAAAATATAATAATTTGTGGATAAATGGTCTTAAAAACACTTGCTCTATTTCGAGAACTCCGGCTACGCCGTCGTGCTCGCGCGTTTTAAAGACCTTAATATCCTTTTATATACTACACACAACATCAAAAGTCTTGGACCCCCCGTATATAATCTATTTGCTGTATGTTTATTGCGTTTTTGTTGCTAGGCAAAAAAGATGAGGTATTTGGTAAATAAACAAGATCAAAAATATTGACAGATAAAATATTTTTGATTTTTTATAAATTTTTGAAAACATATTGGTCAGTTTTATTGAATATTTAGCAAAGTAAATTTCATAATTTTCTTTCAAAATAATGCCAGGACGCAAAATTAATGGTTTTGATAGGGCAAGAATTGTTGCTCTGCACATTCCAATCATCATATACAAAGGATGTTAAACATTCCCAGATCGTCAATTGTGCGAATAATTTAAAGGTTCCAAGAATTTGGGACAGTTGAAAGAAGACCACGTAGTGGTCGACCTTGAATAACATATGAACGGGAGGATCGATATTTGGTTCAATATGCCCGTAGACATCGAACTGCTTCAGCTCCAGCCCTTAGAGCTCACTTTCAAGTACTTCGCCGTATTATATCGTCTCTACAGTGAAGAAGCGCATCTGGCAAATCTTCGTGCAAGAAGGCCTTTAAGCCTACACTACTTCTACGACACCGAGCTGCCCGCTTACATTGGGCGCGAGAACATAGGGAATGGCTTTTACGGCGGTGGCGATGGGTCTTATTTACAGATGAAACCATAATTGGACTGCAGAGTGATAACAACAGGCAAAGAGTCTGGCGAGAGCCAGGTCGTCAAGGGAGACTAAATTTTCCTCGAGAGGTTGCTCCCTATGAAGGAGGGACAGTAATGTTTTGGGGAGGCATCATGTTCAATCGCCGAACGCCATTAATTGCTATACCTCAGAATATGGCAAGTCGAGTTTAAAGTGTCATCAGGCCCATTATTTATCCATTACGCAACATTTTGGGCGAGAATTTCATCTTCATGTGCGACAACGCCCGGCCACATCGCGCAAGAACGGTTCATGAGACACTTGAACAAGGACATATCAGCTGACTAGACTGGCCAGCTAACTCGCCGGATATGAATCCGATTGAAAACATGTGGGATTTTGTCTCTAGAGCGGTTCACAACCGCATTAACTCACCCCAAAATGCGGAAGAGTTAGTTGCAGCGGCAGAAGAGGAATGGAACAATATTCCTCAAGAAACGATTAACCGCTTGATTGTTTTAATGCATACTCGTGTCAATATGCTACTGAGAAACAGAGGAGGTCGTACTGATTATTGATTGATGTTTATCTTGGACAAAAAAAATGTTTTGTCAAATTTTTTTGTAATGAATTTACTTAAGAAATGCAATATTTATTTCTTATGTTGTTTAAATAATTGTTTAAATTTTTTAACAATATTGTTATTGGAAAAAATAATCTCACAAATAAACATACTTTAAAAACATTTACTATTTTATTTAAAAAGGAAATAAATTACAGAATACCGGTGGGGTCCAAGACTTTTGATGTTGTGTGTATTTTAAATTATCTTCAATAACACTAAAATCTTGAAGTTCCATTGTCTTTGTTTGTTATTTATTACACAACGTTTCGGTTAGTAATGTATCTCCAACCGTTTTTAAGTGATAACTGTTGGAGATACATTACTAACCGAAACCTTGTGTAACAAATAACAAATAAAGACAATGGAAGTCCAAGATTTTAGTGTTATTGAAACCATAACATTGTCTAACACTTTCAAGCAAACGTTAAATTATCTTGTTATTTTATAAAATAAATTTATTTTTACGTTTTATTAGTCATTATTTCTTATTAAACAGCACCACCAAAAAAAAAACTTTAAAAAATGTCAAAGAAACGCCAAAAAAATAGCAACGAGCAAATAAGATATTTTCAACAGTTGAGTACTCGGGAATCGAATATCTTTATAAATGAAGTGATTATTCGACTCCGAGTACTCGAGTAAAAAAAAGATTTTCATCTCCTGTAGTATCAACAGACGGTTCACATAATCGATATTCGGATGATAATATTAGTTCATTATAGATTAGTATAAACTTTGTTTTTATTTATAAATATCGATATAAAGTTAGCATTTATTTGTTTAAAATAAATATTATTAAAACCCGCTTTAGAAACCTTACCCAATCCACGATTAACTATAAATTAGTTAATTCAACTCTAAAAGCGAAGTCGCTAAAATTGCATACTTAGATATATAAATCGATCTCCAATTATTTCCCGTCTGTTCATGCATAACAAAAGCTAAACAACGCATATTAAAGCTGAATGGATCTCATCAAGAACCGCTGTCTTCTAGCGGACTGTACTCTGCGTCAACTTCTTATGTTAACGGACAAAATAAGAATATAGAGGGTGTCTGGGAAAATGTGAAAAATCGCCAGGATATAAAAAAAACACTTTAGTAGAATACTAGAAGTTCACATAAACTTTTTTTGTATTGGCCTCCTCCTTGAAGATATTGACTCCTAAAGAGTTCGAATGGAATCAAGTTTTTTAAACATAATTATAAAACCATCAAGTATATTCCAATTTTATTTAAAGATGTTATACCAAGTAGGACTTTTTAAATGACTATTAAAGGAAGTGTGGTGAATTACTCACAGCTGCGAGGGTGGACTAGCTGTAAAACCATAGATTTTTGAATAGTAAAGATTACACGATAAACACGAACTTACGGTCAGACATTGGAAAAGGACGTAACGCGTAACTAAAGTCGATACTTTCTGTTGCCAGCTTGAAGTGAATTTAAACATTTCTGAATAAAATTGCCTTTAAGTTCTATATTTATAATACAAAATGGGCATAATAATAAATAGATTACTAAATTTGGCTTTAAAAAATAAATAATTTAAAGATAATTTTGCTACATAAACCATTTTTTATTTATTTTTATTTGGTTAAATACGTTTCGCATTGCTACATTTCCCCCGCAAAGGAAATTTCGCAGGCGGAATGTGGCAATGCCGCTTCAACGCGCGTAGGAATTTTACAACCTGTTCGTTGATTAATGGAATGAACTTGATTAGGTGTAGTGCGACGTTGCCCTGGATTTTCTTAAGCGCTTTGTGGTGTTTTTATTAAAACTATCTGTTAAAACTATTTACAAACTTATATTAGAAACTCTAAAATGGCGCGTGAATGTGTTTTGTGTAAAAAATTGGACTATTTACACGAAGATGTGTCTTTTCAGGTTCTGTTTGCTTAGCAATGTTTTTACCAAGGTCAGTGGCGTAGATTTACAATAGCCTGAAGGAAAGAACTAGACCAAAAGTAATGTATTCATTTACTTGTTTTATTATTTTTATTAGAATATTATCAATTTATTAGTTTGTGAGTAGGTTTTAATATTGTGGGAGAAACTATACTTATAAAAAAAGGATTATCTAATATTTTGGTTTCCCTCAGATCAATACAAGAAACATTTGGTTTTCTCTTGGGGGAAATGAAGGGACAACATTTCCCAAAAGCACCCTGTGCTATGCTCGGACCATTTTGATCCACAGGATATTTTGGTTAAGGCAAACTAGCAAATATTTAAGGCCTGGAGCCATCCCAAAATTTCACATATTTGACAATAATCTGTTGATGAAAGGTAATTATTATAACAATTTCAAATTATTGTTAACGTTGTTTTGTATATTTAAATCTTCGTAAACTTTGGTTCTTGATTTACACATGAACACATTATTTCTTTGGTGTAGGTCTATTTAAAACGTTTGAGCTTTTTTTAAAACAATACATCTTTTTGACCTATTATTTTTAACTTAATTAATATAACTGTATTTTTAGCTCGACTCCCTTTACTTGAGACTCCCAGGAAATGAAAGGGTATGTAATTAATATGGTCTTACAAAATCAGCAAAATTTTTTCAAAAAGGTTTTCACGTAAATATTTTTTTAATTTAATTAACTTTGGGATGAAGACATATCCATGGATAATTGGGTGCATGATTTATCGAAAAATTTGACCACAGCGAGCGCTGCAATCAATTTAGCCGTCCCCAAAATATATTTTGCAACATGCCAATACAATTTAACAAAGATAATGCTTCATTTTGCGATTTTCTGAAAGAAAATTCAAATTTGACAGCTAAAAAAAGTCACGTGATCATCCTTCTACAGGGTGCCACAGATTCAAGTGCATGCATGGGGATCTTGGAAACCGTAAGAGATACAAAGTCGGTTAAATTATTGCAAAGTTGCGCATTTAGGTGCCTAACAACATGCCGTTTAGAAAGTTGTAAAATTCCGAGTACTTCCGGAGATATCCGGAAAAAAACGAAATTTGCCGATTTTGTTTTTATTTTTCTGACGTTATTTAAAGAGATATGGAAAAATAAAAGACACTTTTCATGGCCACATTTTAAGCTATAACAAAACAGGGTTCAGAGATTTTCGGTACGACGTTTCGTTTTCGTTAAACCATCATCAACTTGATTTTTTTAAATACGGCACTCAATTGTTGATTGCATTTTTTTTGAAGCAGTTATAATCCCACTTACAATAATGTATAACACTTAATATTTTTCTGTTAAATAAACATATTTTCCATAAGAGACAATGAGTTAGACAAGGAACGCACATCATTTCTTATAGGGGCGTTTCATATTTGTTAAAAAATATTAGTGTTATACATTTTTGTTATTGGAATAATAAGGGGTTCAAAAAAATTAAATAAAAAAACCTGGTCCTTATTTAAAAAAAATAAAGTTGATGATGATTTAACGAAAACGAAACGTCGTGCGAAAAAACTCTTAACGCTGTTTTGTAGAGCTTAAAAAGTGGCCACAAGAAAGTGTCTTTTGTTTTTCCATATATCTTTAAATAACGTCAGAAAAAAATAAAAACGAAATCACCAAATTTCGTTTTTTTTTCGGATATCTCCGAAAGTACTCGGAATTTTGCAACTTTCTAAAGTAGATATGGTTAGTTACGTAAATACACAACTTTGCCATAATTTAACCGACTTCGTATCTCTTACGGTTTCCGAGATCCCCATGCATGCACTCGAATCAGTGGAACCCTGTATACATTATTTAGCATTATTTTTCAAACAAAAACTTTTGGCAAAAAAAAAACCGAATTAATTGGGGAAAAATTTTCCCATTTGATGCGGACTTTATGGTTGACACTGTATATTATCTTAGGAATAAGTAGATATTTTTTATTTTTGCCTTATATCTAATATTTTATGTTATTTTTTGTGTACCTTATATAATAAAAAGTATTCCCAGTTTTTGTCTTTTTTTATTAATTTGTGGCCCACATTATTCTAAATTTATAGGAGAAAAGTAATTTTGTTTAAATAACCAATATACCAAAAATATTTTATGTTTTTTTAGAATAAAATATTTTAGAACTATTTATGTTGCTAATCAATATTTTTTAATAAACTAAAATTAGAAAGATCATATTAAACATTTAAATAATATTTTTAATAAATTTATATCTAACGACTTCTAAATACCATACGCCACTGGTCGAAACTGCAAGGCTCCGTACAATGTTGCCTTGATCAGTCCTAATTTATCTTCTATCCTTTTTCCCCTTATATGATTTTATTGATAATGTCTGGAACAAAACAAATTGTCACTTATGAATGAAATGTTAAGTCTTTTCTTTCTTTCGTCTGAGTGTAAAACTCATAACATAACCCCATTTTTTACGCCCTGAAAAGAATTTTAGACAACGTTTCTTACAAACTTTAAACTATTGACTTAAAATTAAGTACTCGTTATTTATATCGCTAATCCGAACCATTTTCGAAAAAAGGTCTTATTTAATAATATATTTGGCGTATTTCGATAAAAGCTACTATCGAATGTGCTCCAAGTGTAATTTACGAAGCCCATGTTAAACCTGCTAAATTTAACTTTTTATTCATTCTATTATGTTGCTGACAGAAAAAAATTCTCTTTTTTATATTTAACCCAACAGAACTTAGTTCTCTGGGGTTTCTCTCCTTCCACCATATGCTGTGTGACTAGCAAAAAGGCTCTTTCTACTTTGCTTTTATTAAGCATTTTAAAGATTTTTTTTAATTTATTGCTTATCTACGAAATAATAAGATTTTACTTGACAAAAAAGTGTCCGGGCACTTTAAACTGGGGCAAATCCGGAAAACCGAACGTATGCCTCTATACCTGGATCTTCGGGCTTCAAAACAACTATTATTAAAATAACTTTCTCTTTATTCTAGATATATGAAGTGCTGGTTTAAAAATACATAGTTTTTCCGGAACGGCTAAGGACTGTATCCAACGGCTTTTACCTCAGGATCAAAAGAAATCAACCAAACGTGGAGTCCTTCTTCTGGGGCTAAGGTGGAAAGCAGATTTCCCTATACTTTTCTTTCTAAGCAAATTTTCCTAATCGGAAGATTTCTCGCAGGAAACCAGTACTTACAAAAACGGTATCCGGATAAGTAGCATCTTCCTGGTCGGACTAAAAATTTTTGTTTGCTGATAAGAAAATTTTTTTAGAAATTTTAAATTTTAAAGTTTTTAAAAAGTTAATTTTTTGGGGGGGAAATAGGATACCCAGGTTCCCTAAAAGGGGGGCCCGGGAAAAACGTTTTTTTTAAAAAAAGGGGGGGCGGTTAACCCCCCCGACGGGAAAAAAAGGAAACAAACAAAAAATTTTTTTTTTAATAAAATGGATTTTATCTTTCCCCCTATTTGGCTTAGGGAACTCCGCAAACAGCTTTTCTGGATAAAGAAATGCTAACCCGGGGGCCCTTTTTCAACCTTTAAAAAGTAATTTCTTCAAATTTCCCCCTTTCCCTTCAATTACACCTTATTAAAACAACATTTTTATATACCTGGTGATTCAATGATTAATTATGTCTTATTTAGTTTTTTTCCTTTTGTGTTTTTCCGGTTACAATATACAGTATTCTAGATTGGTGATAGAATAAAGATAGAAGAACGAATAAAGAAGAGAAATCCTTAGCTGTTTATTAATGTAATGACTTTTGAAAATACTGAAATATTGCATTTTTAAAAATGTTTTACTTGCTAATATTTTTAACTTATATAAAAGTAATTTTTTAAGAACTTTTTTTTGCAGAATTAACCAAAAACATTTTAATTCTGTTATTTCTTTTTTTTTTTTCTTTAGATGCCATGTTGATTTTTTAGGAATCTAGATGGTCAATTTTCGTTGTTAACTAATGTACATATGCAACAGGCAATCTTTTCTAAGCCAGAAAATACTTTATCTCTCTTCTTTTTTCCAATTTTAATCCTTTAAGTTTATAACTTTGTAAGTGTTGGTAGTAGAGAAAATTTATAGAAAAAAAAAGTTTTTTTATTAAATTTTTTACAAGATAAATTCGGTTTAATAGTTTTTGCATAATAATTGTGTAATCAAAATGCGTTTAAAAAGTAAATTAAGTAGGGTCTTAAGTATGTCAAGCTTATAAAATGTTTATATAGAATATAACTATCGCCATGAATTTTCTATAAAATATTTTGCTGAAAACATGGTTTAAAAGTAAGATGGCGCTTCTTTTAATATATTAAATCGTCAGTCGTCGATTTATTGCGATGAAACAGGCTACTGGACCGGCGCTTACAGCGCATCTATGAACAATAATAAATATCAACTGCTTTAACATGGTTTATATAAATTTATATTGCCTTATTCTTTTCATGCCTCACTAATAAAAAAATTAAAGCAAAAAAAATGTTCTTTTTTATTTGTTTAAACGGAAAACGGTTGAGACAATTATTGCCTTTAAAAATTATTTCTTATTTTAAACAATTGCTAAGGGTGCCCAAATGATCAACTTTTTATAAAACGTTTAAAAGCCTGAAATAGTATAAAAAAACTAATATCTAGTTTTATATTCTGGACCAATTTTATTGTGCAAAACTTTTGAACGGATTTTAACAAAATTTGGCATAATATTACAGAAAAGTATAAAGGTTTATTAATTTGAAAATAAAAGTTCCCAGAGAAATCTAAGAGTCGAAAAAATCCGTGTAAAAAACCTTTTTGTTGCCTTGTTCTTTTATTTATTGCTATTTTGCAACGCGTAATACATTTTGCGATTTTTAACTAATCTATCTTCGAAAATCTAGTTACAAAACTTATCTTAATTTACAATTCTACGACCAATATTTACAAAGTTAGGGGTAATGTAAATAAAAAGAATGATTTTTTGCACATTTTTTACAATTTAACTATTTAATAAATGCTCTTACCTTTTGAAAGGAAGCATATCTCGATTCTTATTATAGTTACATCTTTCTAAAAGGTTTCCAGCAAAAATCTGACTACCACCTCGTACATCCAACAACTCTAGTTTTTTTACAGATAAGGTTTTGTTTACTTACTTTCTTCACGGTATAATAACAATAGGGAATCAAAGCCTCTGTGGGCTGTCAAATGATGAAAAATAAAAACTAAATATAAAATCAAAAATATTTTTATTTATCCCCATTATTTTTATAAACGGACCACTGCATGCACAAGACATAATTAAGTTCGTCTCCTTTGCAACGTCTTTGACGTTAATTGTGCAGATCGAGTAATAATTACTTGAAGGGGATAAATCAACTAGATTTGTGAGGCGCAGTCTCGACGAGCGTGCAAGAAGGCACGCCAACACGCGTTACATATCATAAGACCGTTCTGGGCTCGACAGCTAAGATGGCTTGGCGGTCAGACGACAGCTGCTGCGAACACTGGGTTTATTTATCGTGGGTCCTTATTAATTGGCATCCCCAAGAGAATCAGCCACTTGCCGCATCATTACTTAGACTGACGTATGGTCCTTAATTGCTGATAAAGTGTCAAAGAGACCGAAGAGCTGTGATGGGATAATCTGGAATAATACCAATTTCTTGAAATGTTCTCGCTGTTTTCTTAATAGCAGAGATTTACGTCTTAGGTTTTAAAATTTGCACTCTCTATACCTACTATTAAACAAAAAAAAAAAAAAATGAAAGTTTCTAATCAATAATATGAAGGGCATACAAAAATTATTTATCTAATCTTTAATTAAACAGAATAAATACACAGGGTATCCCGGAAAATGTGGGAAATATCCCGGATATGAACAAAAAGCACATTAAAAGAATACTACAAGTTCATATAAACTTTTTTTTTGTATAGGTCTCCTTTTTAGAGATATTGGCTTCCAAAAAGCTCTAAGGGAATAATTTTTTTTTAACCTTTTTTCTTGAACCACCAGGAAAAATCCAATTAATTATTTTAAGTAACACTTTTGAAATAACAATTAAAGAAAGTGTTGTGCCACAGCTGCAGGAACGAGCTAGCTGTGACACTCGTTTTTTACTTCTATTAATAAGAACTTTGTACAACGTTTTTTACAAACCTTTAACTATTGACTAGGGGTGTGCGAATATTCGAATTTTTAAATTATTCGAGGCGAATCGAATGTAAATTATTCGAATCAAATTTCAAATCGAAAATTCGAATAATTCTAACTATTCGAACTATTCCAATAGTTCGAATTATTCGAATCATTCGAATAGTTTGACCTATTCGAATAATTCAAACTATTTAAATGATTTAAAACTTTTCAATAATTGAAATTACCAAATTGAATACTTTTTTTCTGATTATTTAGAAATATGAATAGATTTTTGCGGAAATTTTAAAAGGTTTGCGATGATTTGAAATTTTCAGTCTATTTAAATACAACTTATTAATCTTGAATGCACAATATTGGAAAGTTGTTGTAGTGGTTACTTAAAATATACTGAAATATATTAGATTGGTTTATTTTATTAACTTAAGAGGTAATTTTAAACCGAAAGTTTAAGCGTTTCGTTCACATTTTTTTTTAATTAGCCACTACGACTCTTAAATTTAGCTAATACAATCAATTATTTTAAAGGATACTATATTCGAATATTTGGAATTATTTAAACAGTTCGAATTATTCGAATAGTTTGAATCATTCGAATACTTCGAACTATTCGAATAGTTCAAGCTATTCGAATAATTCAAACTATTCGAATAGTTCGAATATTCGATTCGAAATTTGAATCGAATCTAACTTTTCGATGCGATTCGATTCGACAGCTATTCGCACACTCCTACTATTGACCAAAAATCCGTTACTCTTTATCCATGTCGTTAATCCTAACCGTTTTCGAAAAAAAACGTCACTTAATAACTTCATGTATTTGGCGTATTTCTATGAAAGATACATCTTTGTTCCTATCAAATGTTCAACCTGCAACAGCGGTCCTCAATTCGTCGTGCTCGCGAGTGTCAGACTTCACGGAGCCCATCTTAAACTAGTGATGAGCAAAGCAAGACCAAGACCAAGACCGGGTCAGTCTTGGTCTTGGTCTTGGTCTTGGTCTTGCAAGCCAAAACAAGGTCTTGTTCTTGGTATTGGTCTTGCACCACCTGGTCTTGGTCTTGGTCTTGGTCTTGCTGCAAGAGTCTTGCTGGTCTTACTTTTATTTTGGAAATAATAATTTAAACTAATCAATTTTCAATAAAATATATTTCTTTAGTACTTAAAAATAAATAAAGGTAGAGACTATATTTTTTGCTTTAAAATTTTAAAATATACCAATTTTAACATTATACGTACATTACATATTTGATTAAAAAGCATATTTTAAATGTAGGGGCTTATTTATTTATTGTGGTCCATTTTTGGTTGAATTGAGACACAACCTGCTTTTATACATTTAGTGACATATGGAAACATTTCAGTAATAAGAGTTATTTAATTTTTTTTTGAAGAATCATATAAAATTAAAGCAAATACAAAACGGGGATAATAAACAGTGTGTAAACAAAATTTAACAAGGTGGTTCAATAAAAATTGACAAAGCTCTGAGAAAATCTCGAAACCGCTCATGATAGTGAAAAACTAAACACACAAAATTATAGAAAATAGGGCGTAAATGTGAAATTATTTTTATTCCAGAATGTTCCGAAGAATCCACTTTCACTTAAGAAAACTCCTTTTTTAACTTTTAACCTAAAATAAAAAATTAATGGCAATACATCCATTAAAAAAATTGCCACCTTGTATATTATGCTGGAAATTGTTGAACTGTCATATAGGAACAATATTGACGTAGATAGTTTTTAAATATCATTTTCGGTTTTGACAAAAATGACATCATTATTCTTTTGGCATTGTTTTGACTTTTCCATCTAAACCGGAAGTGATATTTAAAATCCATTAATCTAAAAAGAACTCCTATATGACATGACAAATATATTTTTTATTAATCCATCACTATCACATATATATCTTAGTTTTAAGAAGCAATCTTATGGTGCCACTTCTTACAGTGTGGAACAAAAATAATGTACTTCTTGATTTTGGAAATTTTTGATTTACCCTGTAAGTGGCATTACCAGATAGCTAATTTAACATTAGGAATATGAAAGTATTATTTAGCTTCTATAACTTGTGTACCTCTAGTTTTTGTCTGTCGCAAACGGTTTCGGAGATATCGAGCTTTGTCGGACCATTGAGTCACCATCTGCCATCTAATTATTTTTGAAACATGATATTGAATTTACTTGTTATCGTTGTTAGAGAACTGTATAAAGGTCATCGATTTAATTATTATTTTAATAAAGAAACCTGTTACTTATTAAATAATCGCTTTTTTGACAGTTCTCGACACATTTTTTGTCATGTCTGTATGAAATACCTCTATATATTAAATATGAAAATTGAAATTTACAATATTAAAAAAAATCGCACAGGTGCAAGAGTCTTGCAGGTCGGTCTTGGTCTTGCGTAGTCTTGCACTCCTTGGTCTTGGTTTGGTCTTGGTCTTGATACTCGGTCTTGGTCTTGGTCTTGCAAGCGAAAAGGCGGTCTCGGTCTCGGTCTTGGTCTTGGTCTTGCTGCAAGACCAAGACCAAGACCGGTCTCGCTCATCACTATGTTAAACCGTCCTAAGAGGTTTTTAACTAAAATTTTAACTTTTTATTGAAACTATTATGTTGATGACAAAAGAAAATTCCTCTTTTTCATATTCCAACCCATCAGAGCTTAGGGGACTAACAGTGTTAATAAAGTGACGTTTTTCGAAAACGGTTAGGATCAGCGACATGAATGAAGAGTACCTACTTTTTAGTCAGTAGCTCTTATCAATACAGGGCATAAAAAAGGGGTCCTAAGTGTCACACCTAGAGCGTTCCTTCAGCTGTGGGTAAGTCACAACCCTTAATAAAATTGTTTCTTACTTGGTTTTACATCTTATTAAAATAAAAATGAATTAAAACACTTGGGTGGGGTTCTCACACGTTTGCTGATGGTTTTCAAACTGTCAGGAGAGTTTGCGGATCCATTACAAGTAAATTATCGCAGTACTTAGTAGAAATATTTTTGACAGATAAAAAAAATCAGGTGCGCCTTAACCTTATTTTTTTCTAATAGTGTTTGTCAGTTGTTTTTTCTGTTTTGTTGTAATTATTGTTATTGGTATTAAAAAGACAAGACATAAGAAATGAGTGATTTTGATTTTTTGGATGATTCGGACTTTTCCGATACAGAAACGGGCTCGGACTCTGACCTTGTAAATCTTCTAGAAGAAAGTATCAGGCCGAAATATTTATTTTTTTTAAGTGACTGTTCTTGTTCGTGTTTATCCAAAACTAAATTTCAGGTTATTTTCTTCTTCTTCCCTCCTTCTTCGATCATATCAAAAACGAACCTGAAGTTAGGCGCTGATAACTTGTTTATCTGTCAACTGTTCACACAACTGGTTTAAAACCGGACATGCGTATTCAGGTTGGTTTGGAAACTGTGACAAACTTGTTATGGATTTTAGGTGAGAACAAAGATAATACTACTACGGATAGATGGTTTATTTAAATGGGGCGCTCTGATTCAGTTCGGAGATATCAATGCTTCCGTAAATGCGAATAAAATTAAGTCGGTAACCCCTGCCCCAGCGAAACGAGGTACGAAACCATGTGCGACGTTGCCAATGTCTGTCGCTTGTATCTTATGCGGAATACGAAGTAGCGAAAGCGGGCGGCTAAACGGGTTGTGTATTTTCCAGTCGCGTTTCATCACGCCAATAGTAAAGGCCTGCCGGCAACACTGTTTAACTTTCGTTCAAGGATTGAAATGCATAGCGCGAAAATATCTCTATGGACATCGCCTCGCGTTAGCCTAAGTCCATTAGGGGTATCAAAAATATAGCATTGAATGGTTTATCTTATCCGTAGTAGTATTATCTTTGGTGAGAACAAATCTAATATCAGGTTATATAAATATTACTTGGTTACCATTGCTTGACGCTAAGGTAATTTCTAAAAAATAAAAATAAACCATTCACTTGTTTTTGAAAATAATAAATATACCAGTCATAATAAAATAATGTCATTTATGACAGTACGTCATAAATTTCTCCAAAATCAGAGTTTCATAAATTTTTACATCAACATTAAAATATTTTTTATTTAAGTCATGTGCTGGTCAAAAGCATGCGATATATCTAGAGAAATACGCCAAAGAACTCTAGGAACCTGTTTAAGTTATGTAAAAAAAGGATTATTCTATAAGATGGAATAGCTTTAGATCTATCTTGGGTATATGATGCAAATGCGCAGTCTTTAAGCTCTACGGAAAAAATCCTGTACTATAAGAAACTCGAGTTAAGATGAGGTCGGAAGCACATTGTTTTAGAACAATTGCTTATATAACATCTAGCCCATAGGCTTTCATCATATTGAGAAAACAAAGCATAGGCTTGATCTGCTTGACTTTAAATATAATTTCGGATATTGTACCACAAAAGAGAAACATTGATGGTAGGATCAGGGGTCAGTTCGCATTTATATGAATATAAAGCCTTTATTATACACTTGGTAAATCATATACTTATATATAATCATAAAAGGTGGTAACAACAAATATTTAGAACGTTTACTGTATTTTAAATATTCTTTTTTATAAAAAACAACTGGTAATCCACATTACTACTGCGTCGTTCTAAAATATGGTACTCTAAATATATGGTGCTTTAGGCACAGCATTACCCAAAAGTGTTTCTTAAAATATGAAATTTCAACCGGCTTGTTTTGAGTACGTGTTTATAAAAGCTATTTTATGTAACTCGATTTCATGAAACAAATTTACATCAAATGGCATTCGTTTTGCGTGTCTTGAGTGTATTATTTTATAAAATTTCCCTTCCATAAATGTATTCCCACTTTAAGTTTCATATGAAATGGTGAATTTAGAAAATTTTCATAATGTAGGTTTATTAGGACTAACAGAGTACCTGTTTTCGTGTATGGAATCGAATGAGGAAAATTTATTCGTTTCAGAAAAGTTTCGTATTTAATGATATAGGAATCTTACGGATTTTGTAACATAAAATTGCTCTATTATATTTACTGGTTAACGAATGGCTTACGGAAATGCTCAAAATAACTTACTTTCTGCGGTTGCAATTCAGAAAATAACAAATATACATAATTTTATAACTTTTAACCTAGAGTTTTCTTTTGGAATTACCATTGCTACTTCTAATCAAAAAGGAAGAAAAATACCCAATATTTAAATTTGATGTTGAAGTGTAAACATTTGCTTTAATTTTTAAATGACATTTTTTTACTTTTGTTAAACATAATTAAGTTTTTTGATTTTATCGATGTTACCTGGATCCTTTTTTATTATTATATTTCATTAAATACACTAGGTTAAAATGTGTTTTTTTTTGTCTTTAAGAACAAAAAATATTTTTTTCTTTTATTACGTCTACCGACTTTAACACAAAAGCTTATTAATATTAAATTTATATTTTAAGATATTTACTATAAAAAAAAGGTTTTTTAAAGTAAACAGACAAAAAAGTGTTAAATTATTTTTTTTCCTTAACAACATCTTTTTTTGGTAATATAATTTTAATACGTTAACTAACATAAATTAAAAACAAAGCATTTTTTTATATATACGAACCTTATTCACATCAAACGCTTAAATGTCAATGTATTCTATAGTCCAAGAGCTGGTGAACAATTTTGAGTAGGTTCTTGAGGCAATTTGAAACCTTGTGTAATTGTCCTTAAAGGACCCCTTAACATAACATAATATTGCGTAATGCCCCCTACCAATCCTTCAATTTTTTAATTCATGGATCGGTGAGGGGGGCAACAACTAACTTTTTTTTTAAATATGACAACAAAATGTCCACCAACGATTTTTAAAATTCAAAATGACAAAAAGTTGTTGTGAAAACAACGTTGCCTTATAAAATCAAAGTAGCAATAACAAATTTGTGATTTCTAAAATTACCTCTGTCTAGTCACAAGTAAAGTCAGACCAAACATGGATTCAGCGCACGACAGCTTAGAAAAATCGGAAATTTCCAAGTTCTAAAAATCTAGTGCTGGCTATAAGAATATGATGATTCAAATGGTGCTCTTTAAAAATTGTGTGCGAAGTCAACAAAGATATTTTAGTTGCTTATTTTGAAGATAAATATAAAGAAAAGGAGTTACTTTTATGCTATTACCCAATATATAGATCCACACTTTCCATAAAAAGAAAATATTAATAAATAAATATCCAAGACTCATAGCAAACCTTAAACGAAGAACACTGGTAACAAGTAATTGCAAGAAAGATTAGCATACCCACAATGTTAAAAAAGGGTT
>JAHBCN010015209.1:0-21475 GCA_019359885.1 Listronotus oregonensis
GGGGGAAATTGCATTCTCCATGAAAATTGCTTCAAAATCTTTTAACGGGGAAACCTAGTTATAAATGAATTTGGCCCCAAAAACCCCCCGGGATTAACGGTTTGGAGCCCCAGAAAACCCCACAGAGCCACCTAATTCCTGGAATTCTAATGTCAGAATCGAGTTCGACAGCCATGAAAACCCCCCGAGTAGCGATTTCCGAGTGATTTTTCCGAGTTTGCAGTCTTTCCCCATGATGGTGCAAGAAGATGCAATTGGAAAACGCATTTTCCGGTTGGAAGGCATTTTTTCCAAAAATGCATGAACTGGGACTTCCTAGAGTCGCTGGGACCTTCCAACCCCATGCAGAAAACCGCATCTCGATTCGCTGGCTCAAAATTTTTTCCGCTATTCGGGCGTTTTTGTTTAAGCCCTGGACTAGAGGGAATTTGTATAACGTTTGAATGAAAATTATCGGTAAATTTTTATGCACGAGGGTATTTAGGAAGAATATTTCTAGAAGGGAGAAAAAGGGGAGTATTATAAATTAAACTGGTTTTTTGTCAAAATTTTCAATTTCGTGCAACAATTAAAACTATAACTGAAATCGTTTTTTTTTTTAATTACTTTATCTATTTCTTTATCGTGTCCTTTTGACCAAGTCGACTCATTTTGACTGATTTTGACGTTTCTAATTCTACAAACAAACAGGTTCGATTGTTCTTTGTTTTAAGTAAGTGGAAATCCCAAAGTCTAGCTAGGCAACGAAAAAATTTTTGCTGAAATTTTATTTTTAATTGTCTTATAGAAAATTTATACATAAGTGAAATTTTTGGGGGTAATCCCTAGTGATTTTTCCGGAAAAATTGGAAAAACGATTTCTAAGTAATTTGTTTTAAAAATAGCATGAGCGAGAGGGTTTTAAAAATCCGAGCAAGAGGGTTTTTTCCACTTTCGAAAATTCCGATTTTTCCACGGGAAAAAATTAGATGGACGGGGGGATATTTGGTAAGTTTTATTTCCTGAGAAAAAAATTTTTTTTTTCATACAACATTTGTTTTTTAATTAAAACAATAAGAACAATAATTAAAAGAACAATATAATAAAGTTGGGAAAAAGGTAATTACTTTAAACTCTTTTTTAAATTACAATTAATATAAAAATTACAATTATTGTAGGTTACGGAGTATTTTTAGCCATATCGGTTAAATTATTTTTAATTATGATTGTAGTAGCACTATTATCTATGTTGCTGTGAGGAGTGTCAAACGATTGATGGTGTTGGCTCGAAGAAGTGTCTATTTTCTGTCTTTTCAAGGGTTGGATAGACGCAGCTTTTAAATGCCCTGTGATTTTGATGAGTAACAGCAGTTGATCGCATAGAATGGTTAGATATTTTAAGTTCTGTCGTGTTCATACCCGTTTTTTGGGCTGCGTCTTTTGTCCATTTTGACAGTTCATTTCTTCCAACAGGAATGTTTTTAAACCACCCAGTCACGATTGATTGCCATGCTGAATTTGGTGCAAAAACAAGATTTGTTGTTATTTAGACGTTCGTTTGTTTAAAGGGATTTGTAACAAACGTACCGGACAAAACTCAGGGTTTTTTGAATTGAAAGCCTTCTATCGCACAGATTTTTGCACCACCTTTGCAGTTTTGCTGAAGACTGTGTTATACTCAACCCTGTAAAATGTAATTTGACTTAAATTAAAATATATTTTGTGGTGATTTTAAAGTGATTTATTAACTTTTAATTTTTTTTTGAAAAGCGAAAGGAATTTTATGGTTATAATGTTTTTTTTTGATTTTTTTACAAAAATAGTAAAGCTAGCAGATTTTGGATACAAAAGAATGGCAAAACGTGATTTATACAAGCCAAATTTTTGATTTCATAAAAATTTTCTTTAAAATGTTCTGTTGGAACGGCCGCCCCGCCCCCCAAGCTCAACGCTTAAAAAGTAAAATTTACCGCGCCCGGTTGGGGTTGTCCAACCCAAAGGACACCATCTTGTAGTAGGGCGTCCATATTTAAAGAAGGCTTGTTTTCCTTTTTTTTTTATGTTTCTGAGGGCTTCTTTTTTTTCGGGATTTCGAGGTCTCTAGCTGGCTTAAAGGTAATGTCGTGGAATGGGTCGAACACGATATTTAAATCTTGAAAAAATTTTTCCTGTGTTTTTTGGCAACGATATTCCACATTACTTTTATACACAAACGGTTTTCCCCATTAGCTTTAATTTTTCCATGCCCAGTCCTTGGGGATTAAATTTAGTCGCTCAGTTGTTTTCGGATAATTGGTAATTTTTGGCAAAATTCCATAAATTGCTTCCAGATCGATGTGGAGTTTTCTGAGTATTTAGTGGAAACATTTTTAAAACCGCATTAATTTTACTTTCGGAAATATTTCCAAACCGATTCATTTTGAGTTTCAGTTGAAAAATTAATAAATTCGTGGTGTTTGGATCTTTGTTGGGTAACGGCACGAGCCACAGCATAAAACCATCAAGTTTGCCAACAATTGTCAAACTTGAGAAACGATTTTTTCCGGAAAATTTACGCGTTTTTCCGGAAAAAAGGCATAAGTTGACAGTTTTAAAATTTTTTCCACTTAAAATTTATATTTGACATACCAATTCTTAATAGCGATTGGTCAAAATTAATAAGAGGAATAATCGTTAAAAAAAAAACTAAAAAGTTGTTTTTTGCATTTTAAGGGGTGGTGGCAGAAAAAAACATATCCTTTTGTGTCCACTTGCAGCGAAATTGGGCACTTAGGACCCGCGTTTTGAATGGGCTTATAAAAAATTTATTCGTACTATAGATTGGCCTAGCGCGTTCTCGTATGTATATAGTTCCAAACGTTCGGCGCGTAACGATGCGTGCACTTAAAAACTGTTTTATTGTACTACAAAGTAGATTTTACCTTGTCTTGGATCCTAAAATAAACGTATGTTATTTGCTTTGGTATAGTTTGAAAATTTAGTAGCTTAAAAAACTTATAAACAAATTATATACCGTATATGTAATATATCTAAATTGTTATAACTTTGTTACAAATATCATTCGGATTACGGTTAAGATTTTGTTTTAAAGCTGTCTATTTTTCCTTTAATTTGAGCTAACATTAGCTTTTCAATTCAAAACAAGGCCGAGTAATAAGTAAAAAATCTCGAAAACTCCGTAATTTGGCAATATTTTTGGACTAAATTTGCAAATCTCCGGATTAAAATAATCTTATGTACATGGTTTCAAATAAGGTTAACAATTGATAGACGGTTGCTAAATATTGATACCTATTATAGATTGTTGTCTAGGGCATTTTAAAAATTAAATTGTTTATTACAAATTTTCGTTATTTCTGGCGCATAAGCAGGTTTAAAATTCGAATTCAGCAAGTAAAAATACATAAGAAAACATAATGAAACTTTAAGGACCTCAATCGGCTACGACACAGCTCTTGTCCCTAGACTAAATATAGTCTAAACTTTCAAAAGCACCAACCATACGCAGGCGTTAAATTATGTGCTAGTGTTTACGAGCTGATAAGTAAGTTAACTTTAATGGCCATTAAATTATCAGATAAAAAAAGCATAAGTGTCTCGTATAAACCCTTTTGCTACAGATGGCATTTATAATAATGTATAGTAGCTCTCTAATTAAAAAATAAGAAATCCCCATAGGATTGCCATCTGCACTCGCACTAATAAATTGTATGCTTTAAATTAATCAATAAAAGTACAGGGTGGGCATTTTATTAGGGTCTTATACATCTTCTCAGAAACTGCAGACTTTTGAGAAAAAAAGTTTGGACAAAAGTTTCTTGGAATATTTTATTCTTTTAATTAATTCCACATTAAATGGGACACCCTATATGTTATTATATATTTAGATTGCGCCTCCAAAGACAAGTTCAATTATATATAACAGTATGAGTCTGTGTCGCAACGTTTCGGAAATAACAAAAGCCTATTTTATATATTAGCTGGCAATTTTTTTAAAAATTTTAATAATGTTACAGTGTTGCCATGTTTTGTCAAATTTTTTTTTTGAGTTTTTTAAATGCAACCCCGTAATAAATATCAAATCTATATGACCAAAGACCAAGATTCCAAAAAGGTTTCAGTCACCTTTTCCCAGGATGATTGCCGGGAAAACATATTTTTCTTTCCAACCACACTACATCCTGTAAAATTAATTATAAAATCAATACAATAAATTTGTTTAAATGAGTTTACCGAATATCCTTATTAATTTATAATTTAAATTATACAGGTGGTGTGGTTGAAAAAAAAATATGTTTTTCCTGAAGAAATCATCATAAGGTTTGAAACGGTGACTCCAGACCCATGTTGTTATACATCGTTAAAAATCTTTTTTTTTTTAAAATTTTTGGAAATACAGGGTTTTGCTTTAAAAAAACTCAAAAAAATGACAAAACATGCAAATTAAATTTTTAAAATTAAAAAAAAATGTGCCAGCTAATATAGATAAAACTTTTAATTTTTATAAATATAAATATATAATAATATACAGGGTGTTATTTAATAATTCCGATATTTCAGAGAGTGATTTTTCAAGTATTTTTAAGGTAAAAGTTCCTATGAACGTGTGGTCTAAGATGCTTCGCTTTCAAGATACAGGGTGCCAAAGTTTTATTTTATTTATGTTTTCTGCATAATTTCCTAAATAATGCCGATTTCCGAACGAAAAAATTTACCTGGGGTTTTTCACATGAGAAATTTGAATTTGTTCTTAATTTAGCCTTACTTGTAGGGGGGGCTATCTATCTATCTATGTTCTCACTTTCAAGGGCTCATGACTTTTGTACAACCTTGTATTTACATTTTTGTTAAAAGAAATGGATTCCTTAGTCATTTTTACGTAAAAAGGTACTCTTATTAAATGACCTAAGCACCGTTTTCGAAATATTTTAGTTTAAAATAATCGATGCATACGCTTATAATAAATATGCTAAGAAAAACCGCCGAAAATGACGGTTTTATCAAGTAGCCTGAATGCATTTTGTTTGTATTGTCATGTAAAAATTCAGACATAATACAATTTTGACGTACTTTTGACGTACAATAGTAGTAGGTAATAAATATTAGTGAGTTTTTTTAAATGGTAAATTTTTCCAATGCTGAGTATGCTGACATGCATTTTACATACGGACTTGCTAATGGAAATGCTTATGAAGCTAGAGTTTGTATCAGGAGCGTTATCCGAATCGCATAGTTCCAACTCCCAAAAAATTTTTCAAGAATCCACGGTCGGTTAGAGAAACAGGAACATTTGAGAAAACTAACCTTCAAATTGATTCGAACGTAAGAACCCCAGATATCGAAGATAGTCCTTAATATTAGAAGAATAGCCGGAAACAAGCACCAGGAAAGTAGCGAGTTCAATATTTCTCATTTTCTGGTATGGAAAATTTTAGTGGATAAATTTTTTATATCCCTATCATGTTCAAAGAGTTCAGGCACTGCTACCTCGTGACTTTCCCTTACGTATAAATTTCTGTCCCTTGGTTTCTCCAAGCCTTATTCAAAACCCTTTGTTTGAAAACCTTATCCTGTTTACCGACGGCAAATTTTCTCACGTAACGCTATACGTAATTTTCATAATAATCATATGTGGTCAAATGAAAACCCACATGCAATACAGGAATCACATTTTTAAAAACAGTTTTCTGTTAACGTGTGGGCAGGGATCCTGGGAGATAATTTTATAGGTCCATTTTTTCTTCCGGGAAGATTAAATGGCGAGATATATCGTCGTTTTCTTGAAGAGAATTTGCCTATTTTACTGGAAAATGTGCCACTTAGACTAAGGAATGAGATGTGGTTTATGCATGACGGTGCCCCTGCACATTTTAGCACCCAAGCGCGAGAGTTTTAAATCAAAATTTCAATAATCGTTGGATAGGTAGGGAGGGACTCAACCATGGCCTCCTAGGTCGCGAGACCTTAATAGTTTGGATTATTTCCTTTGGGGACATCTAAAACATTAGTTTACCAAACACCTATTCAAAATGAAGAAGAACTGAGAAATCGAATAATGGACTCTTGTAGAACGATTGAAAATACTCCAGGAATTTTCCCAGAGGGTACGCGAATCAATGAGGAGAAGTTTGGGATGCGTGCCTACGGCAGGGGGTGGGCATTTCCAACATTTTTGTGATTTTGATCGGGTTTTTTCATCCTGTTTTTATTTAGTGTTCGTCTGTTATTTTTTTTAAATATTTCATGTTGATTAAAAAAAGTTAATTTACAAATTGTTTCTTTTTTTCAAAACACATGCATCGATTATTTCAAACCAAAATATTTCGAAACGATTGCTCCTAGCGACATCTAATAAGACTATTTTTTCCCATAAAAATGACAAAAGGAATTCATTTTTTTTCCCAAAAAATAAAAATACAGGGTTGTACAAAAAGTCATGAGCCTTTGAAAGTGAGAATATACATGTGGCTAGCGCCTCTACAAGTAAGAACTAAATTAAGAACAAATTCAAATTTCTCATGTCAAAAACCCCAGGTCCCAAATTTCGTCGGAAATCGGCATTATTAAGGAAATTATGCCGAAAAACAAAAATAAAATAAAACTTTGACACCCTGTATCTTGAAAGCGAAACATCTTAGACCACACGTTCATAGGAACTTTTTACCTTAAAAATACTTGAAAAATCACTCTCTGAAATATCGGACACTTATTAAATAACACCCTGTATAGTGTATCCCATTTAAAATAAGGAAGTGAACACCGGTGGCCAACACAATAAACACCCTGTATGTGTGAAAGTGGAATTAATTAAAAGCATAAATTATTCCAAGAAACTTTTGCCAAAACTTTTTTTCTCAAAAGTCTGCAGTTTCTGAGAAAATGAATGGGACCCTAATAAAATGCCCACACTGTACTTCGTAAATGTATAATTAAGGACTTCACCCTTTTAGAAAAAGAATAAAACAAATACCTACTCACTTAACGTTGCCAGAAGTTAGAGTTTCTTAAGTTTTTGCACAAGAAACAAAGGTATATACGTCATTCTGCTTAAGTTTTGGCAAAGATAATTACTCCGAGAAGTTTGGTTTTGCAAAGGTTATACAAATATGTCACAGAATCGTAAAGACAAACACAATAAAGGAAAGAATGGGAAGTAAAATTAAATGACAAGCCTCATGATGAAAACAAATTAAAAGGGCACTTAATTATGTAGTTTATTATCCTTTGAGGCAGGTTAATAAGAACATTTAGATTTTGTGTTTTAGTTATAATGTTTATTTTTAAAAAGTTTATATACTTTGTAACCTAATTTAATTTCATTTATAAATAATTATTATAAAGATCCTTTAAGGGTTAAATTTATTCTAATTTTCCAATAAAAGCCAAATATCTGGTTACTCCATTAAAATCTGACTTCACTTAAATGGGTGGTCAACCCTGGTAGTTTTAGCACAAGCATTTAGCTAGAGGGCAGGCAAAAAATAGTCAATAGAAATGTGTGCGAGACTGCCTAAAGAATACTTAAGAGTCCATTCGCGCCGCGAAAATTGGATCCAATTTGGTGTTCGGGGCATAATGTTTTTCTCAAAAACGGTATAAGTTATCGATAATTTTCAAAAACTATTAAAGCCAACACTTAAATCTAGGCTTAATAGTTTTTTAAATGTGGATTTAGTTTTTAATATTTCCTTGAGTGAAAGTCATCCTAAAATCGGTTATGTTTAGATACTATTTTTTCTTAACTTGACTCATATTTAAAAAATCCGTTACAGGAGAGGCATAGATTATTTCCTTAACTTTAAAATGGTGTATAATTTATGTTATTTAGGTGAAAAACAGTTACCGAAAAACGTTATCTCCTGTAGGCTTGCAATCGAAAACAACATCGCATCGATACACTAAATTTGGAAGAACCAAAATAAAATATAATATTTTTTATGCGGCTATACGAAAATTGTGGTAGTGGGAGTTTGTTAGTCTCCGCGTCCTTTCGCCTGGCCCCTAAGGTGTAGCGTAAATGCACTTTTAAGTTTTTAAGATTCAAATTTTAGTATTAAACCTTGGTACTTTGGCTTAAAGGACATGGCACACATAACATGGGATTCTGGTTCTCAAACGGTGTTTTTTTTTAATCCAAGTATGTTGTTTCTTGGATCAATAGGAACATCGTTTTAATGGGACATTTTTGTGCAGTGACCCAAAAAAATCACTGAAAAGTTGAAGCTTAACTAATTATTAATTACAATATAACCGCATAAAAAGAGTAAAATTTTGTCTAAATCCAACGGAATAATATTTTAAATATTTGTTTAAAGTCAAAATAATTTGATTTAATACTTTACACATACAAGATGGTCCAGTATCGAATAAATAATATGGATTATGTCAACTAAATTATTAATATCGTGATATACTTGTATATATATTTAGAATTTATCCATTTTTGACAGTTTATTAAGGTAGATTTAAGTTAAAATATTTTGGTTTATTGTCCCAAATGTACAGGGATATTTAGAATTTAAGGTTTTTTTTGTTTGTTCTCAAAAGATATTTTGTGACATATAAAGAGGAACAGAGTTTTAAAATCTGCAAATTTTTTAACAGTATAATAAAATTAAGCTACTTATAACTAAAATAATTTTCGTGTACACCTACAAGTTGTTTTAAAATTGTTTGCATTTGCATTGCTGGTGTAAAATTACGTAATAATAATTTAATATTTTGAATTTAATTATTTACTAATTTATATGATTGTTAGCTTAAAAATTTTAAAAACGCAAAGTTAGCTCGCTTTTTTAACTGACATAAAAGAAAAAATTCTGAAGATATATACAAATATGTATACCATGAAATTATCATATTACTTGGCATAAACATGTTTATTTTTTGATACTGGAGCACCCTGTATGTGTTGAATAGCAAATCACATTTTTTAACTCTAAGCAAGTTTGGAAATTTTTTTTTGTTGAATTTAGATGATAAGTCAGACTTTTTAGGCGTTTAAATTAGTATTAAGGAACAGGGAAGCTTTAACTTCTTAGTGATTTTTTGGGCACCCTGTAGGCCTGCCCAGAAATGTCCTATTTAAAAGATGTTCCCATTAACTTAAAGAAAAACATATTTAAATTTTAAAAAAATCGTTGGAGAGCCAGAATCTCATGTTATGTGTACCATATCATTTAGTTACTTTATTAGTTACCTAATTATCTCAAAAACCAGCAACTATTGACGTATAGTGCGTATAGTGTTTTTTACATTATTATTGTAGAATTGAATAATGAGTTAAAATTAGTAACAATATACAAAGCGTTCCATTAAAAAAATGCACTTAACAATATAAGCTCTGTTTTCATTGTTAAGTATGACTTATTCTAAAAATATAGATAAATCCAGGAGACATGGTAAGTAAAACCTGCTAGATACTTTACCCTGTATGTGTACACGAAAAATATTTTAGTTATGGGTAGCTTTATTTTATTATACTTCTGTTAAAAAATTGCCAGAAAAATGTGCAGATTTTAAAACGATGTACCTCTTTTAATGTTACGAAATATTTTGTGGGAACAAACCAAAAAAAATCCTCAATTTTAAATATCTTTGTATATTTGGACAATAAACCAAAATATTTTAACCTAAATTTATCTTAATAAACTGTCAGAAATGTATAAATCTTGAATATATATACAAGACTATCGCGATATTAACATTTTAGTTGGCATAATCCATATTATTTATTCGATACTGGACCACCCTGTATGTGTGAAATGTTAAATCAAATTGGTTTAACTTTAAACAAATATCTAAAATATTATTCCGTTAGATTTAAATGAAATTTTACACTTTTTATGCGTTTATATTGGAATTAATAAACAGTTAAGCTTCAACTTATCAGTGATTTTTTTTTGGGCCACCCTATAGGCCTGCACAAAAATGTCGCATATAAAAGATGTTATTAATCTAAGAAACAACATACTCTAATTTAAAAAAAAAAGTTTGTGAGCCAGAATCTCATGTTATGTGTACCATGTCCTTTAGCATGTTATAAATGAAGGGAGGGCAATTTTTTCTTGCCTAGGAAAGAAATAAATTTTCTTTCGAATCCACGAAACAAGACGAAAGGATGACTCCCCTTATCTTGTATTAATACTTTTTACTGCTATTATAGTACACCCCCTATTAACTAGTAGTACATGACAATTGTACCTAAAATTCCAAAATCAGTTATGGTGTCAGAGCATTAAAACCAAAAAACTTATTTTAGTACTGACTGATGTATTCAAAGAATTTGTACTAGTCTCTTAAAAACATAACCTTTGTTAGTTTTATTACTACCTTTGAACATATACACATGAAGGCAACTTACCGATTGACCATGCTAGAGAAAAAGAAGAATGGATGTATAGAATTTCTC
Organism: Listronotus oregonensis; assembly: GCA_019359885.1. Lineage (NCBI taxonomy): Eukaryota > Metazoa > Arthropoda > Insecta > Coleoptera > Curculionidae > Listronotus > Listronotus oregonensis. The sequence goes on from JAHBCN010015209.1 coordinate 10,391, forward strand.
CCTCGCACACTTGTTTCCATTACACATTGGGAAGGGGTATATACCAGTGCAGATTGGCCAGCAAGGTATATACCCCTCTGCGTCGGACAAGCGTGCGATAGAGAAATATTTTTTCTTCTAAATGTCTTTCTCTCTCACATGCTTATTCGCACGACCAAGTGGCAAGGCTGTTTCTATAAGTATATACTCGAAGATAACAACAATAAAAATTTTATTTAAAAAAATATATGCATTATTGTATTCCAGACCCATATAATTTAGTATTTATTCGTTCGATATCTGAGTGATTTCGATAAAAAGGCAGTTTATATAAAAGTAAAAAACATCAAGGGATATCCAAAGAGATCGCAAAACTCATAAAAACGTAATTTGTCACTCTATTGCTGCTTTGATGGTCTATAAAATGTGAAAAGAAAATGATCATTGACACTTTGCTAGCCATAAATAAAAATAAATATTGGACCTATCACTTTTACCATAAAATTATATTTAGATGTGCTTTTTTACTGGAATAAGATTGATTTGCACTAAATTTAACAAATCAATAATGTGTTATTGTGTAGGATCCGGCGTTTACAAAAATGTTAAGTCATATTTTTAAAAAGCAGAATATTCGGCAAATTTTAACTGACCTAGCAAAACACATTAAGAAGGAAATGGTTTTGATAAACTCAACACCTGCAGCTCAGAAATTAAAAACTATTTAAATAATATAAATGATATAAAATATAAATTATTAACAAAAGTGTTCACCGATGCTTTAAAATCCGAAAACAAGGTCGCATTTGTTACACCGTACTCCAGCTTTATGTTTAAACTTTTTTCTTATACCAATATATTTACTGTAAAACTTTATGCTCTATACCAGGTATTTAAACGTATAAATTCTCCTTTTTTAAAAGCTCTTCTCCTTAGTGATTCCTCCAGTTCAGTCTTAACAATGCAACATATATATCCAAAACAACCAATCGAACAATTAATCAAAACAGACCTTTTTCGGGCCAAAGAAAATAATAAATGGATCAAATGTATTTGGGTCATTTTACACTCCGTCATACAGGGAATTAAAAAAGCAGATAAAAGTGCGCGCCGTGCAGCATCGAGTGCAAATAATGAATTAGCGCGATTGTGCCTCCGGTGGTATTAAGTTATTGTTTAAGGACAAAGTGCTAAACCAGCGAAAACGAAAATGGTACATCTCGAGAACCAAGCTCAGATCAATTAAATACGATGGTAACCTATGGAATCCTAGGTCTGACAACCCATTCATACAAATTAGTATCACCCACCTACGCCAAGGGCACACGAAATTAACTCATTTTCACCTATTTTCCAACAGTAGAAGATGTAACTCATGGCGCAACGAATTCAGGGTATCATACACAGGCGTTTCAAAATTGGTTCGGGTTGTTTAAGCTGTCACCGATAAAATTGCGTCATTTGTTAATCGCGTACTCCATACATTAATTCTCGTGCAATCCTCCAAACAGACTGCCCAGTAAAAAACTTATTAGTAAAGAGCTACTAAGCTATTTTGGGCTAGGGCAGCTGAAGGAGCGGAATAATCGTGCTTTAACTCTTTCGGGACCAAAGAGAGATACAACCTCCCGTCTGGAAGTGCTGTAAGGGTGCTTTCAACGTTTATAAGGGTGATTCCTAACGCACTTTTATTAATAACCCATGGAAGCGTGGCGTGCCGTGGTCAAAGTACAAACTCGTGAGGACAAAAAAAGATTCTGAGAGAAACCTACCCTGAGCCCGTCGAACTGCATTTTAAAGTACCTATACAGTGTGTCCCAAATTGGGCCTACATGTATTGGTAACTCGGGAACCATTAGAGCTACAGTGTTGGTTAGTTGTGGTTAGTTTTGTCATAATCAAAACTTGAATTTTTGTTGAAGGCGTTTCTAAACGAGAAGTAAGATGCATGCTAATTTTGACATTTACATTATTTAAATTATAAGATGCAAATCATTTGTTTATTATGAAACGGGGCGGCCATTACGCAGTCTAGTCTAAGCCTACTATTAAATAAACAAAAATTATCGCTTTTAGAGCTTAAGCAATCTGAAAACCTAGACTTGTGATACATCAATGAAAAGCTCTTGAAGAGCTCTTTTCAAAAATGTAAAAATCCAATATGGCGTCCGTATGAAAATCCAAAGTTTGGGTAAATATCTCAAAAACAAATAAAGTTAGAAAATATTTTTACCTAAATTAAATTCTTCCTAAAAAAGTGTTCTAATAATGTAGTAATCTTAAAACGGTAAAATTGGTAGTTTGCGAGCTACAGGCAAAAGTTTAAAATGCACCATTCTGGTTTTTCTTAATTATCTCAAAAACCATAAAAGATAAGTAAAGTCTAAAAGCAGATTTAATTTTGCAATTAAATTGTCTAAAACTTTTCTAATTTAACCAACACTGTAGCTCTAATGGTTCCCGAGTTACCAATACATGTAGGCCCAATTTGGGACACACTGTATGTAAATTTTCGAAAAAAAAAATAAAGAACATTCTACTGAATATGGAAAGCCGTATCTTTAGGATTTAACCCATGCTGAAGGGTTGCTCAGTCTATTGTTAAGCCTAATAAGATATACAGGGCTGGCGAATTGCCTCGTAATAGCGCCATCATCCACCACCCAATAGTAAGTGACTGGCATTTTAAATAGTAATATCAAAATTAAGTACTGTTTCGTTGCTTTAAAAAAAGAGTAATTTGCATTTATTGGTGGTTAAAAAAACTTGCGTACAATTTTTTATTAAAAATTTACAAAATATTTTTACTAATAAGGTATTTCCGGAAAATAATTATTTGTTGCTCTTTAGCAGAATAGGATTTAAGCTAGTAAAAAATAAATAGTAATGGTATTAATATGCTTTCACGTTTGCAAAAATGTTTAACAAGTTTTAGTTTTTCTTTAAAAGGTATTCTGTAAGATTTACACTAACCTAAGAGAACACATTAAAAAGTAAAATAATTAGAAATTCCTTTTGCCACTTACGTGCTACAGGGCCAGTCGAATGTTTTTAAGCATTTTTACCAATTTAACTCTTAAAAAACTTGCAGAAACAAAACGTTCCCTAAATGTTAAATTGTCGAATATAAGCAACACCCACAAAGGGTCGATACATCAAAATCAAGCGATGGCTGACCATGTTTGGTCAAAACAACGTGTCATCAGTGGTCAGAAGCATGGGTTGTTTACAAGAATTCTATTGGAAAAAGTGCAAGTTTAGGGAAGCTTTCTTTATTGAAAACAATAATAACATTTGTAGTAAACCAGCATAGCACTGCCTTAAACATTGCGTGAATAATTAAAATAAAGACCATGAACGTTCGAAATTTTTTTAGTGTCACCAGCACCTTTCAAGTCACACGCTTCCTGATGTTTCGCTAGCACGAGTGGTTAACTTTTTCTGAGGTCCTTCCATTTCCAAAGCTGGTTGTACTTAAATCTAGATGAAAGGGGCGGGGCTTAGGATCCAGAAGCATGCTCATTGGTTAATGTTACTGTGCTGGGTTGATGTTGTATTTTGAATACTGGGTTCCAAATTTGATGCGATTCCAAGTTAGATGCGAGAATTTGATCTCCCCAAAAAGAATCTTATGTTTTCCTTTACTGAGTGCGTGTTCCGTCACTGTCGATTTTTTTCGTCCGTCCCAGTCTACGGTTTCCTTGATGTTTCTTTATTCTTGTAGACATAGATCTTTTGTGGTTCCCTTTAGTCCTTGGCCGATCTGAAGGATTGTTGTATATTTGTTGTTGTGTGAGAAAATACTCGCGACCTGTCGTAAAAGTTGTTAATGGTAGCTTAGTGGCCGACACCCGAGAATTTACTTTTCCCACTTCGGAGTTGGTAGTTATTTCAATTTAAACGGAACTTTTATATTTGATGACAAAGGCACTCTAGAAGGTAGGCTGGTCTTCTTTCTTGATGTTTTAGTATGCAAGGACTACTAGGTTATTAGATCTTACCAATTACGCCTACAACTATATTGCTTCTCGTCGTCTCTGTACTTGGGATTCTCTCTGTTGCTCTTTGCTGCCACCTGGTACGATTGCACTAGCGCACAAAGGTAACCCCCCCCTTTTCTAATGTGTTCCCCAGAGCATTAAAAGAAGAATTTCTCAAAACAACTAAATCTATTTACAAATATAAACAAAGCAACTATTTCCAATAATAAACTAAAAAAAATGGAACTGACTATAACAATGAGAAACTAGATTTTAGTGTAAAATTAACTGCCGTAGGTTTTATTTATTGAGTGTAAGTTAAAACCAATTTGGAAAAGATCATATCCTCTGGTAAATTAAGGAAATACAAGCTTTAAGAAAAACAAAAATATTTAAAATCATTTACTGCTGTTTTTACTTTACAAAAAAACAAAGAATAATAAATCCTTACCCTTAAGAAGGACACTCTTAGTAAAATTCCCTTATATTTTATCTATTTGCCTATTAAAAGAATTTAATTTATAAGAAAAATGTTTAGGATCAAAACCCTCTAAACAGAGAACTCACAAGTAGAACACAACACCTTATAACGAGGTTCAGACTAACTGTCCCAAATAATGATTTTAAAATTCACTGAAACTTATCCGCCCTTCTCTGATAGATCCCTACTTGATTTCGCGTGGTCTCTGGCTAAGGCCCTTTTCCACCAGTTAAACAGGAATATTAACCCTGTAATCCCGCCCTGTTAGAGTGGTTCCTGTTTTACGCCTTATTTCACACTTTGGCCTCCTAGAACTAGAGGGCGCGAATGGTTCTAAATCGGGGTTCATTTAGCTTTTAAATCCTAATTTACGGCTTTAATGTTCAAGTCTATTTACTTTTTATTTAAAATACTTTATAGTAATCTATTCTATTAATTCCTATACTAAGAAGGTCTGTCTATGATTAGAAAAAAAAACCAATATGAAATTTATCGTAAATTTCGGATTTTTCTCTTTCTTGTTGTTTAACATAGGTAAAAAAATATCATAAGGCGGAACTGCTTCACAAATCAAATTAATACGCTACAAAAACAGAGTCTTCCTATATATTCTTTTGTTTTCCATAATGGTAAAATCGGTTTATCAAAAATAATGCACCCCAAGCAGGGTGGTCTATTTGTCGACATCTGCGTGCCTATCTTTCCCGAACTATAAACAACGTTGAGGGTGGTTCTGTGAATTTCTATATCTCGAACAAGATTTGGTTACTGTTTAACTTTATGTTATGCTTGGATGCTAGGAGTTAAGGTGGTTTAAGAACTGGTTAAGTTTATCTCTTCCGTACTCCAAACAACAAAGGTGTCATCCACGTATCGAAACCACACGATAAGCTTGTAGGCAGATGTATTAATTGTTTTTTGCTCAAATTTTTTTATTAAAAAATTAGCTATTATCGGGCTCAGCGGGCTTCGCATAGCTATGCCTATCTGTTCATAGAAATTGACATTCCACAAGAACACAGCTGCCCGTTAGGCAATTCCAAAAAGCTTAACGTCATCTGGAAATATCTCAGAGTTAAGTGATTCCATCAGTGGGACTTTAGTGTATAAGGATACATCAAAACTGACTAAACGTGGATAGTGAGGTCCTGAATTCTACTAACGGAGTGTGTCGTATCTTTGACGTGCAAATCCGTATTTTCTACATGTGGTTGCCGGAGTGACGTAAGGTGCGCCTTGTGGATCTTGGGTAGTCCATACAATCGTGAGGACAACGCTTTTGTTCTTGATTATTCTTTGTATCTTCTTTGATAGTGAAATTTAATCAGTTTATTGATGTTTCAAATTGGATCCCTGTTTAACTTCCGGTAGCTAAATAGTGTGAGAAGCTCCTCAATTTTGTTGCCGTAATCCTCTCTGCTTATTATGACTGTGGTATTGCTTTCACCAGCGGGTAGGATAATAATTCCTTCCTCCGAGTTAAGATTTTTGATGGCCTGTAATTCTTTTTTTGAGAGGTTACTGGTGGCTGGTCGGACCTTACGTAGATTATTTGCTCGCCTCATCATCGGGTAGAGTTCTGATGGCGGCTTCGTTTCTGTCTTTTGCTAAAAGTCACATTTCATCTTCCGTTACTAGCATCGGAGAAGTAAGGACCTCAAAAGAAGATAGCCACTCATTCTTGCGAAATGTCAGGAAGAAATTCCAACTAACGCCGACCTTAAAACCCGACTAAAAATTATTTAAGTTTAAACACTAGCCGCAAAAGCCTAAATCAATTTATCAGTTTTTGTAGACTTTGTTTTTTGTAACCAAACAAAAAGCCGGTTGGAAGTATTAAAACACAGCATTTAAATGTTTTATTTTTTATTTTCAAACTGTTATGATGTAACTATATTTATTACACGAAAAACCTGACCTGGGGATTTATTTAAACAAACATTTTATTGACATTTTAGCATTACGTTAAATTTTTTTTTTTGGTATAAAAATTGTTTACAACTAGATATGACACTTAATGCATGCAATGTCGCATTGAACTATATTTTCCATATTTTACTTTGCACTTTTATGACGATTATAAACCATTCAAAATAGCAAATTAAATTTATATTTAATTTGCTTGCATTGCGCTTTTTATTTAGTTGATCAATGATTTATTATCAGCTGAGGGTAAAGTTTTAACTTTACAAAATAATGAAAAAAAAAACATGGCACTTTTTTACATCAATATTTTCCGAAAATAAATTGATAGTAATTAAACAATAAAATTCATTACTGGCTTTTATGCTTTCCTTTAACGCTACATTACAGTCTGTCTGGGAAAATCTCTTTTACCTTTAGATCCTTAGTCCCCTCATAAAATACGTCACTTAGCTTATCCTTGATTCTCACGGTTTGTTAGTACTTACGTGTCAAGCCTTCGAATAGTCCCTTAAATAAAAATAAAGTCAATAAGTATTTTTATGACTTTCCGTCTGTCGTAAATCGACTTTTGTTTATTACGTGGTCATTAGTCCGCAATTGACTGGCTGTCAATAAGAGAATGGGAACCACTGCAATATTACTAACCACAAAAATGACTAGTATTTTTTTTTTAACCAACTTCAAAAAAAAAGAAGGTTATCAATGCGGCTCGTATGTATTTTATTTTACTGCAACTGCATTATATTCACCTTGGGGCTTCCAAACATTTTTTTTTTAATTTATAGATGTATGTATGTTTGTTCCCGCATTTCTCTTAATCTTTTTTTCTTAAGTTTTTATTATATCTAAATACATATGTATGTTTCGGAAACACCCCTAAAGGGAAAGCATTGTGTTGAAAAGTTTGTATGGAAGTTTGTTATTTCTGGCCTTGAAGTATGGAAACTGGTATGTGGGCTATTGATTACGATTAAAAATGATTTTTTTTATTATTTGATTACATCCCTTAAGGGGTTAAAATGGACATAAAAGTTTGTATTAAAAACTTGTCATTTGTAAAGTTGTAAATTATGGTTGGTTATTGTTCTGATTTCCCAGAAAAATAAAAGGTGGTAGAATTTTTGAAATTTAATTTCATGAGGGGGGATGAAAGTTTATCTAAGAAAAAAATAAATAAAGGATAATATAAAAGAGCTTTTCTATTAAGAAGATGTTGGCGTTTACATTAAATGACGCCAAAAAGAAAAATATAAAAACAGACTAAAAACATTATTATATTTTATGCTTCCAGCTTTATTATGCAACTTAACTCTTATATACATATTTAAATATCTATTTGTACTGACTACCTTGAATTTAAAATGCATTACATTTATACAGCTTTTTCAGTCGCTTCATTTTTCTTTTCGTATACGTGCATTTTAAATCCTACTTAAGTGCGTAGAAGCTCGTCTAAATAACATTAAATTTTAAAATCACTTTACGAAAAAAAAATGCTTGTCGCATGTTGTTTTCTCATGTCTTTAATTTTTAGTTCCATATCTGGTGAAATTTAAAACACAGTCTAGCAACTCATGCATGTATTAATACCAACCTTTAGGTTTTAGTGGATTTTTTACCATTTAAAGAAAAGAATAAATTACAGGAAATGTCCATATTATTGTACAGTTATATTTTTTAACCAAAACAATATTCTAAAAATGACGTGTTTTGCTTCAAATAGCTATTTTAACTTTTGTTTCACAATATACAGTGCGAGTTTCTAGCTTTAAATAAATTTCATACATCAAAAACAATTTATTTTTTGAAAACTGCCCGGACCTCAGACGAAAGATAGAAAAGACTTAACATTTAATTCATAAGTGACACTTTGTTTTATCCATAGATATATAAGCGAAGGAAGATATAACCGTTCATTCATAAATTGGCTTTTGTTGTGTATCTAACATTTATAATGTGTAAGAAAAGGATTAAAAAAAACCCCCGCAGGCAACGTCGCACATTTTGGGCCCCCAAAAAGGGAGGGCCTCCAGTGGCGTAGTTCGTTTAAAAAAATATTTATATAATAATATAGAAAATTACTTAAATTTTTTTTTAGTATATATTATGAGACTACTCCAATAAAGTGCCATGACAATTTTTTTTGGGGTGTTTCGAAAAATGCAAGTAAATAAACCTATTGGTTCAATACAATAATTAAACTTTGTTTATCATATAAAGAGACACTTCAAAAAAATGGCATTGGTAACCGTTAACCATACATAAAAAAAAGCTTAAATCTTTTTTTTTTAAATTTATCGCAATTTGCCGGTGTTTTTATCTTTATCGCTATCCACACCGATTTTTATAGATTTATTTTTTTGTCATAAAAAGGAATAACAGATTATCTGACAGCCAACCCCTTTAAAATCACTAATGACATCAAAAACGCAAATAAATTTTGTAAAAGTAGAAGAGGAAATTAACAGCCCAAAAAAAAGTTTAGTTTAGTCCGAAATCAAAATAAAATTGGGAGTTTTAGGAAAATTAAAATGGGGGATTTGGATTTAAAAAAAATCTATTTTTATGCCCTTTTTTTGTGAAAAATTTCATTTTTTAAATTAAATAGTATTTTTATCTTCTTTTGTTTTAAATGTTTTTTGATTACGAAAAAAAAAAAAGAAAAAAAAAATTTTACTGTTTTTTGCATATAATTTATTGTATTTAGTAACAATATTAAAGCTTTTTTTCAATTTTTAAAAATATTTAACTAACTATTAATTTCTATTTGTGATAATATTACAAGGATCATAATAACAAAAAAATTTCGGTAATTTGTGGTAACTGCATATTCTTTTCAAATCCAAGTAGGGAAAACCATAATTTTTTTTCCCCCCGGGGGTGAACAGGAAACTTAAAACAAATTTTATAATTGAAATCGTTCATATCTGTATTAATCTAATAAAAAGTTTATAAAAAAAACTATACCTTGATGGTTACTTTCAATCGATTATAAAAAAATTTAAAAATATTTTTTTTCGTTAGTTATAAAAAAAAAATTTTTTATGCTTAAATAAGTAAACAATCGTTGTTAATCTGCACAAAAATATAACATAAAAGGTATTAACAACAAAATGTTATTTTTCCCCCAGGGTTGCACTTCAATGAAGTGAAGTTTTATAAAAGAACTGTTTAAACTTACCTGTAAAAAAAAAAAATTTTTTTACGAGAATTCAGTTTTCCACAATTTGGACTTTCAACCATTTTCTAGTCTGTTTATTAAAATAATACATAAAATATTTAGAAAATATTCTTATAACCGCATTTTAAAAAAAACAAATTTTCTCTCTGAGCTAGTTTAAACGAAATGTAACACCGCCTCCAAACAAAAAAAAAAATTTTCCACTAGCTGATGACGACCTTCGTGACCGTAGCGTACGAAAATTATGAATAAACTACAAAAAAAAGTGTTGCTCATCTTGCCCGTTAATTTTCCCCTTATGATTATTTTTGAGATTAATATTAATAAAAAAAAAATAAAAAACAACTACAAAACATATTTCTGTCACTGCTACTAAGTTATTGCATGACTACATGTTATGATCTATGATCTCATTAGGAAATTAAAAGGAAATATTAATAAAGCAAAATCCTAAAAAGCCAATAAAGGACAATTGGCAAGGGGGATGTGTATCAAGACGTTTGACCATCAAGTGTCTAGAGAGGTAGACACCATTTCCATGTTTAAAATTCTTTTTTAAATTTTTAAAAGTTTTTTTCCCTTTTCTTATATATCTTTTTGGTTTTTTCCTACACATTATCAATAAAAAAATGTAAAGGGAAAAAAGGATAGAAGATAAAAATTTGCAAAGATCAAGGCAACATTGTACGGAGCCTTGCAGTTTTGACGAGTGGCGTATAGTTTATTCGATTAGATATAAATTTATTAAAAATATTAATTTTTAAATCGTTCTAATTATGGTTATATTTTAAATTTTAGTTTTTTAAAAATATTAATTGGCAACATAAATAATTATGATTTTTATTTTTTTTTATTTTTTTTTTTTTGTAAAAAAACAAAATATTCTTGGTGCATTGGTTATTTAAACAAAATTACTTTTCTCCTATAAATTCAGAATAAGGGGGGCCCCCAAAATTTAAAAAAAAAAGCAAAAAAAATGGGGGCTTTTTATTATAATTAGGTACAAAAAAAAAAAATATAAAAATAAGATATTGTTCCCAAATGTGGGAAACTCTTTTTTGAAGGCACTTTTTTTAAAAAAATAAGCCGTTGGTGAATAAAAAAAATAACATTAATGCAAAACACCTTAAGCTTGGGTTGTACTTTTTTTTTTGTAGGTCCTTTAAAAGCCCTTTTTAAAAATTTTTTTTTGTCCGTGCAAAAAGGGGCCCCCAAAAGATACCAAATTATTGTACCAGATATATACATATTTTCTTTTTTAAAAAAAGCAAAAAACTTTTTTTAAAAAAGTTATTCGATTCCTTAATCTTTCTCAGACTTTTGCAACTTATGATTTTTTTTTTTTGGAAAATTTTTTTGTGTCTTTTAACAAGGTAATTTTTTTTTTTTGGGGGGGAAAAAAAACTGCTGGCCATATATCCTACATACATTTTCTTTCTGTAAGAAGAATGGGATGCATTATTTTTATTTTTTTATAAATTTTAAGTATTTGCCTAAATGTTATTTATCGCTTAAAAAACACTTTTTTTTTAAATACC
>JAHBCN010015210.1:0-21306 GCA_019359885.1 Listronotus oregonensis
AACTTATTTTAAATAGATAATAACACTTATTACCTACCAGTGAGTAATGATCCATTACTCACGGGTTATTACTCACGGGTTCGATTACCTCTACATAGTAGCATCAAAGGCACGTATACACGTCTTTAAGAGTCAATAAGCATTGTCTAACATATCTAAGTTTTAAAAAGTCGACCTTTAATAATTGTCAATATCGAAAGAAATAAGAATTATTAACAAATTTCATTTATCCGAAGAAAAAAAATGTTCATCTTTTACAATCCTGTGACCTTATAAGATAGTGTATAAAAATAATGATGTGCTTTGCCTGACAGAAGAATAAAATACCAACGCCATTTACAAAAATCGATAAACCAGAATGGTTTTTTATTAGTCATGGAATACAGACCTGCATAAAATACGTCAAGCTTCGAAGCCCACAAGAAGTTTTTTGTTTTTTAACCTGTTCAAGTAAATACTTTTAAAAAAATTCCTTCGGAAACCGCAAAGTTTTTAAATTTGCCGGAAGCGCAGCTCTATCTTGGTCGCGCGTTCAGGCATTTCTCTGCTACTTTATTAGCACATGAAGCGGGAGACATTTTAAGCCTCAAGAGGCACGGGAGCTGGAAATTATCCACTGTTGCAGGAGGATATGTCGATGAATCTCTTTGCAGTAAAGTTAACATTTCAAGAATGTTACATTTCGAATCTCATTTTAGGAGAGAACACCAAGAATGCCGGCCTTCATGTTCTACAATTTAAAACCTAAAACTTACTTACATATTAAATTTCAAGTTTCTACTCCTTTGAGAAGTGCTCCAAAATTTTGATGAGTCAAGTGAGTTAGTCAATTAGTTAGTTAGTCAGTCAGTGGTAAAATGGGCGATTTTCAAAATCGAATATCTCACAAACCACATGACATAACTTTCCCAATTTTTTTAGGTTTAATAGAAACATTTATGTTAATTTACATATTATTATATAAATAAAAATTATATAAAATAATAAAATTTTTAATAAATAAATATATAAAATATATATTATAATTAATTTAAAATAAAAATAATAATAAAATTTATTTATTTTTATTAAAATTTAAAATATCTCATTTATTTATTTAATATTTTTTACGTTACACTCCGATAAAGAAAAACAATTAATCATTCTTTAACCCTCTTTATAGCAAAACCATTAATTTTGCGTCGGTTTTGGGTCTATTAATATTGCGGTTAAGGCAGTTTGTGCCAGTCATGCATTTTTAAAACTAGTTCAGTGTCTTTTTTTATTGTCAATATTTTATTGTGTTTAAAGAATATTTTAAAACTATTAATCATCAAGTCATTTAAAGAAATCCTAAAATTACCTAAGAGAATATTATTTAAATTAATAAAAAAAATCGTTAATTCGTAATTATAGTGGGTGTTACTGGAGGTTCTAAAATTAAACAGTATATATTCAATTACACTCATAATCTAAGATTCTATAGCAACAATAAGATTATATTTTCAGTTGACCAAATTGATAAAGAGCATTCTTATTCCAATCGGATGATTTGGTGTTAAATTCCAATTGTAAAGAACATTTAATTAAAAAATAAACACAATAACCTTTTTTTTTAAATTCGTCGTAAATATTAACTCCATGGTCTTACTTTGACTTTTACTTTACTTTGAAGAGATAAAAATTGTAATTATTTTTGACAGTTTTCAAAAGAATTTGAACACCTGAGAATGGAATTTATAGCTTCAATAAAATAGAAAAATATTTTATTCTTCGGTAGGTGTAAAATAGTATCTATAACAATAATGTCTTTTGCCTAATTCTTACCGCTTCTCTAATTACCTTATATATGCGCATCTCTTTTTCTTTTTTATAATTTTTTGATTAATATTTTGAGAGCTAATTATTCATATAGGGTGGTACGATGTAATTTTTATCTTCTAAAAAGTTAAATTTACCATATTAGAAAAAAAGGTAAAAATTAATTTAAGAAGTGTCTTAGCTTAGCCAAAACTAATAGCTAATTAATTCTGTAACAAGTGTTGCAGAAACCTCTTGCAACCTAGAAGCTATTTTCCTAAACAAACAATATTACCTTTCCTTCCGAATCTTTATAAAATAATTAAAACCTAAATTTAAACAGTATTTTTTCCGTATAATAGTGACAACACCGTCTTTATAAATTCAAATAATTCTTAAAAATGCCTCATTAACAATATAAAAACAACAAAGCAAAGAAAGCCGCTCGTCGGTATGTAACGCTAACACATCGCCATGCTTTCGTGAATTTGGGATGACGTAGCGAGACGACGCATCCAATGAAAGCTCGGGCCCTTTGGGGGTTGGACAGACGCAAAGGGTAAAAGCGTCGTGACAGTACATCACCGCGCCCCAAGTAAATAGACCAATAAAATGCATCGCATCGGAGGCCTTATGGCGGTAAAGCGAGGTCAAAGCACTAACAATTCAGTAGGGCTTCTGGCATCGTCAAATAAGCAGTGTCTGAAATTCTCTTCGCATTTCGGACAAACAACCTAAATGTTCTATTCTTTAGTAATACTGTGAGTTTTGTCAGTAAATTACTGTCTAAAATTTGTTCTTAAGGCAAATTAACGAAATGTTCTATTTAAATAATTTAATAAAATGTCATTTTTCATGGTAGTTTGCTACTCTCTCCGTGTTAGCACATCACATCTTTTTTCTGCAACCAAGTAAAATTATAAGGCTTTGTATTAAGTAAAAAATTCTTAGCTAAATAAAACTACTTAAGTATTTCTCTTTGTTAGATTTAATTTAACAATGTTTGCGTAAAGTTTAAGAGTAAAGCAAAGTTTAAAGGTGAAAAAATTTAAAAAGATATGGCAAGCGCCCATCTTACTACTGACTCTCTAAGTCACTCATTTGGTTATCAAAATTATGGGGCACTTTTCGAGAAAGTAGAAACTTGAAATTTGGTATGTCGGTAGGTTATAGGACACAAGCAAAGGAAAAATTTTAAAAACTACACAATTTTACTCGAAACGCTTTGAAACAGTTTGCAATCTGATCAAACCTAAAAAAATCATTAACACTAAAGTCAAAAAAACTTGGTCTAGTTTAAGATCTCAGTAATTTCAGAGGCTAAGGCTTCTAGGTGTTTTTCGTGGAGTTATTTTGTAATAAATAAAGACAGTCAACTAAGTCTTGGTTGGATCATTTATTAGGATTAATGCGAGATTCGACAGTACGTGTCAGGACGGCACTGTGAAAACATTGGCCTCCGACATTTTGTGTTCATCTTTCTAGGTCTCGACACGTTAGTGCGCGGAAAATTTTGCTTTCTTTTGTTTTATTATTATATTTAGTTATTATCAGGGGTAAAGTTTCGTTTGTTTGTGTGTTATCCGGGATTTTGATTGGGCCTAGGCTGGTATTAAAAGGGATTTTAGTTTGATTATTATTATTTTTTTGAAGGGGTTTCTCCGGGATAGCCCGGATGGCCAGTTGGGTCGGCTGAGGGAAACTCCGGTTGGGTTCAGTTGGGATTGTAGAACCCCGTTAAGTACTGGCCGGGCCTAGTTATTATTTTTTTTTTTTGGAGAATAACGGATGAGGGAAGTAGCCTTTGGCAGTAGTAGTTCGATTACGTAGTTAAACTTAGATAGCGATTCGGCAAGGCTTATTTTAAAATTTGAATTATTGTCAATACTTACTTATTTTGTTTTGGAATGGAGAGCGAAAGACTCAAACAAATTTGTAGTAAACTATGTCACTTAATTAAAATAAAACAAGTAATTGAAAAAGCTGAGTGTTGCAGGTTTAAACTTCCCAACCTGTCGTGCTGGCGCTGGGCAAGACTTTGCAGCGAAGAGCCCAGCATCGAAAGAGGCGAGCTTAGCAAAGTTTTGCTCTTTTGCCCCGGTACGACTGCTCGGGCAGACCACAGTATTTTATTACGCAAGGTGCAAGGTGCCTTACGACAACTCAACTGCCTACAGAATATTAGCTCTGAAAGTTTACCGGAGACCACGGGGTCGTCGTCCCGCAACTCAGACTATAGTAAACTCTCGGTAGTAGCCTTGCCTGAAGATTTGAACCTCTCACGTCCCTTCCCGGGCATGGCCGCGGGTAAGAACATCAAAAGATATCAAGGGGACGAAAATCATAGCCCCAAGTTTGAAGAGGTAGGCCAGGCCACTGCGGCCTCGGCCGACCTCCAAACTGGATTCATAGCTAAGACCAATACTTCCTCTACTGATCCGGACCAACGCCATAACAACCAAGGCCAAGGGTGGAAATCCCCGGAAAAAGTTGGCACCACTTGTGGGCGCCACTTTTTGCAAAAAGCCCGGAAAGATAACAATTATCCAAAATATAGTTTTAAAACCACAGAAGCCTGATAATGCGGTGGGAAGTATTGAGGTTTTTGAGGATAATCTTTGAAAGGCAGGCACTTCGCAATACATAAAAGACCTTGAAGTGCCGTTTACATTTAACAATAACTATAAAACGTTAGGAGAGCGTAAGCAGGCACGAGATCGGAAGCAGCGGCCTCGTTGTCCAGACCCCTGCTCCGCCCGGAAGCGGTCAGGAGCCCCTAAGAGCAAATTAAGAACAGCCGAAGAGTCGCAAAGTGGGGAAGTTAAGACGCCTTCTCCTCAGGATTAGTAAGTATCTGTACTTTTAATGCATAAAATATTGGGTTGACTATAATGACAAAAACAAATAAATAATTATATGCAACTCATATTACTTTTTAAATTCTAACAAAAGTTTAAAAGTGCTCCAACGTATCTCACGTTGATACCTATGTTTAAAAAAAAAACTCGTTTCATTCAATTTTTATTTAAAGGTTTATCAATTGTCATTACTACCTGCCAAATAATTAAATGATTTTATATCAGCACAAACTAACCAACTAGGGTTAGTTTTTGTAATATCAGTAGTATTTTGTCACGATGGAAAATTTTTATTGAGATTACATTAACGATGCCAGCAACATTACAATATTATTATCATATAAAAAAGAAAATAAAATAATAATAAAAACATTTTACAATTAACTAACTTTAAATAGCATTACAAAAATAAAATATTTTTATGGTGTTCACCTTGTATCTGCTCTGAATTGAAATAAATTAGACCAAAGCTTCCAACGTAATCCTATTAAGGTAAATAATATTTGCCTCTTTTATTCTTAATTTCTTTAAAGTTATTCTTCTTCATTTAAAGATAGATTTGATTTTTTAATTCGTCAGACATCTGTTGCTGGTAATATGAATAAACAGTTCTTCGTAATTATTATATTGTCAGTAGAATCTTTACCTCTAGGAAATGCTCGTTTGGTACTTTAAATAAAAGAAATAGGTGCATACGTTTTAAAAATATTCTTATGAGAAATTAAAAAGAATATACCGGGTGGTGCATCGTCGGGCGGGATAAAGGAAATCCCATGTAATATTTAATAGGGTCAATTATGGGCTTTCCTAATTATTTTGGAATATTTTTGTATTATACAGTGATACGCATCCGGAGCGGCATCAACCTAACCATAGACATTTAAGATTCTTAGTGATGAACTTGTTACCCTATGAATCTTTTGTGAGAGCGAAATTCAAAACTTATACAAAAAAATTGATGCTTTTTGCAAAATTTAATCCTTCCTAATATTACCTTAAACTGATAATAATTAAACACAACTGTAAAACAAAAATGTATCAGTAAACATTTTCCACACATTTCTCGCATTTTTTCAACACCTTGCGGGTTACTCGGCACAACGTGGTTCGGTTGATGGAAGCAAACACATCCCGTACCCTGTGTTCTAGTTCCAGCCTAGTTTCGGGCGGAGAAAACTCGTACACCTCATTTTTGCGTGTCCCTCTAGGTAAAAATCGGGGGGTGTGATGTCGGTGATCTAGCTGACCAAGCAATTGGCCATTATTAGAGATAATGTCGTCATTAAAGGTATTTCTAAGGACCTCCATCACCTCTCTGGTACTGTGAACCTGACACCCGTCTTGCTGGAAACACAAATTATTCATTTCATTTGGCGGAACTGTATTTCTAATGGCCGGAAAAATCTGTTCTTGCAGGAGTAGAAAAACCCTATCTCCATTCAGAGTTTCTTCAAAAATAATGGTCCAAATGAACGGTTGTCTAAAAAGAAAAATAAATTTTTATCTAATTGTGAGACGAAAATTTAAAAAGGTGCATTTTAAATTACCTATGATGCCACACCAGACATTAAAGACAAACCTTGTTTGTAGCCGTCTTTCTTCTAAATTATGTGGATTATTTGTATCCCAGCAGTGATAATTGTGCCTTTTAAAAAATTTCCCACAATTTGAAAACCCGGGGTTTTGGGTCTGTCCAGAGAACCTTGGTTTGGGAAATTGGGTATATCTATTGACATTTAGTAATAAACCATTAAATAAAGGTGATTCGTCTATTGAAATCATTCCCTAGAGACCTTGGACAATACGTGGTTTTATGGATGAAAAGGGTGTTTTAACAACCGATGCACAGATGACGTAAGAATTGTTGTCTGTTCTTCCACTTTTCTAACCGATGTTGTGGGATCATCTCTAACGTTTTCCATTATAATCGTCTCTCTTGTTTCATTATTTTTTGAATAAGTTTTGAAATTCGATTTCACAAAAGATCCATTGGCTAACAAGTTCGTAACTAAGAATCTAAAATGTCTTTGGTTAGGTTGTTGCCGCTCCGGCAATTGTTCTTCGTATGCAAGTGCTGCAGCTTCTGTATTTCTGTTAGATTTAAAATAAATTTCTAGCATATCCACCTTTTCATCATTGGAATAATTAAGAGCCATTATTGTAAATACTTAAAATAATCGAAACTTAAATTTTTGTTGAAGGCGTTTCTAAACGAGAAATAAGATGCACGCTAATTTTGACATTTACATTATTTAAATTATAAGATGCGTATCATTTGTTTTTTATGAAACGGGGCGGCCATTACGCAGTCTAGTCTAAGCCTACTATCAAATAAACAAAAATTATCGTTTTTAGAGCTTAGGCAATCTGAAAACCTAGACTTGTGATCTCTCAATCAATGAAAAGCTCTTGAAGAGCCCTTTTCAAAAATGTAACAATCCAATATGGCGTCCGTATGAAAATCCAAAGTTTGGGTAAATATCTTAAAAACAAATAAAGTTAGAAAAATATTTTTACTAAAAATAAATTCTTCTTAAAAAAGTGTTCTAATAAGTAGTAATTTTAAAAAAGCGTAAAATTGGTAGTTTGCGAGCTCATAGGCAAAAGTTAAAAATGCACCATTTTGGTTTTTCTTAATTATCTCAAAAACCATAAAAGATAAAAAAAATTTCGAAAGCAGATTTAATTTTGCAATTAAATTGTCTAAAACTTTCCTAATTTAACCAATACGGTAGATTTAATGGTTCCCGAGTTACCAATACATGTAGCCCAATTTGGGACACCCCGTATGTATATGTGTTTTCCTTGTTGCGATGAAATTTAAATAGGTAACTTAATTTTTTTCTAAATTGACTTAGCAGCCATTATTAAACACACAGGTCAGAAAAAAAATGGTGTGTGCTGGGTGTCGGACTAAGATATTCTGGCCTAATCTTTGCTGCTGAACACGAATCTGAAGTCAAAATTGGGGGTCAAACAGCAAAGAATCGAAAAAAAAAAACGACACGGTACATTTTCGGCAGAGATAAAAAAATTGTATGAAACAAAAAGAGAGGGTTTTAAACAAATTAAATTCTTTTTAGTAAGTATATCATACACTATATTTTCTACAAACACCCTTAAAACTCCAAATTGATGATTTTTTTATCTTTGACATTATTATTATTTTTAAAATCTAATTTTATCTAATTTATCTCTGAAATAAGTTGCTAAGGTTGTTGACAAGTAACGTCAAATGATCGCGAATGCTTGTTCGATATAAAGTGATCAAGAAAATGAATTTCTTTCGGTGCAAATCGGAAAAGCTGCCAATAAAGCTACTTTTAAATTATTGCCTAGTTAGTCAAAGCAACAATACGAATTTGCATACCATCGTCCCTTAAAATAGTGTGATCAGGAAAATTTTAGTTGTGGCAAGAATGCCAGTAAAAGTGCTCCTTGCGTACTTTGAAGAAAATTTCAAAATATGGAAATTGTCAACGCTCTGATCAAATTACTCCATGTTAAAGGCGCTGACTAACATAAATAACTAGAACATAAGCATATATTACGAGCAAGTTGCCTTTATAAAGCGAAAGGGTGAAGGATATTGACCGAAAAATCTAAAATATTGACAAAAGAACAAATTGATAAATTTCTCGCAGAAGCCCCGGATGAAATATATCCTATGCAAAAAGTAGCCGCAAGTTTCGGTGTATTTGAAGCCTGTCGTCAAGAAGAACTGTGTAATTGGACATTAAATAACATCGAAGATTTGGGAACTTTACTAATTGTGCATATACCAGACACAGACACTAATGTGCAACGAACCTTTTTAGTTAGTGGTACCTTGTATATGAACTATTATAAAAAGTGCATAGCCCTTCGTCCAGTGAATAAAAATCATTCAAGAGTTTTTATAAGATGCTTTAAGAATAAATGTGCCATAACTTCAGTTAGAATCAACACATTTGGTAAAATGCCTGCCCAAATGGCAAAATTTCTAAATTTGCCTGATTCCCATCTTGGCATTGCTTCCGATGTTCCTCAGCTAGTTTGTTGACGGACTCTGGTGCTAATCTTACTAGAACTGAGAGTTACGGTGGATGAAAGTCCAGTACAGTAGCAAAGGGTTATATAGAAGACTGGCTACAAAAGAAAAAGAAAATTGCTGATCAAATTTTGTCCAAAACTTTGGTGGATGACATTCCTTCCTGCCCGGGTACATATCTTACCAAAGTAAATTGTGTAACAACTATCAATAAAATTGGCCAAAATTCTTTATTCTATTATATTTTCAAAAAGGTATTTTAATTGAATAAAAATTTTTTGATTTAAGTTTTTTTTTTGAATTTTTTTTTTTAAAGGAAAGAAATTTTTAAAAAAACCCAATTTCTAAAATAATTTTTTAGACACTAAAATGCTTAAAAAAAATTTTTACTGACGTTTGAGAAAAATAAATTTTCGATTAAAATGAAGGGGTTTAAAATTTTTGCAACAAATATTAAAAAAATTTTTAAGACTTGAAAAAAGGCACCAAATTTTTATTCCATCCATTTTTTCCAAATATCTAGACTGCTTTGTTTATTAACAGTTTATCTTTTTTTAAAATTTTTTTATATTTACTCTTGGCCCCATTGACAATTAGGAGCGATATTAAGGGGGGGTGCTTCTGAAGAAATATCATCATTCATTCTGAAGGCTGGCGGAGTTATACAAAGAAAAAGAAATTTTTAGAGCAGGTATTCTTGCACAATACGATCTTATTTACTCAGTTTAAAAGGTGGTCACCTAATTGCAAAAAAACTTCAAGATGCTATCGTTGGGGACGGGAAATTTTAATTGGCTTAAACGGTGAAAAAACCGACAAATATCGGGGATTATTTTTTTTTAAATTTAATATTTTTTTCATTGTTAGCTCAATATCTACACACGGAGTACGGGGCCAAATTTTTTGACCTGTTTTTGGTATGAGTTAAACAAGCATTTTCTTGTCTCTTAGTACATTTAAAAGGTATTTAAAATTTTGCAATCTAAATAAACCTAAAATTTCTAAGGTCATAGGTGTCTTAGAAAAAAAAGCAAATTTTTATTTCCCAAAAAAAAAAAAATTAAAATAAGCAATTTTCTTACTTCATACTGAGTCACGAAAAACACTTATTTTAAATTAAGGGCCAAGTTTCTATTTAATAATTTGGGCCCTTTTTAAAGTACTGAG
The DNA here is from genome assembly GCA_019359885.1 of Listronotus oregonensis. Lineage (NCBI taxonomy): Eukaryota > Metazoa > Arthropoda > Insecta > Coleoptera > Curculionidae > Listronotus > Listronotus oregonensis. Next base: position 9,835 of record JAHBCN010015210.1, read on the forward strand.
ATCTAAAATAAGAACAAGTTCTGTAAATTTTGTTTCATTTTTTTTTGATTCCCCAAAAATATTTGTTGATCACTCTGTATCAAAAAAAAAAAAAAACTGTCAGCATAAAAAAAAAAAAAAATGTATTATCACAGACATATTAGTTAGAATCGTGTCAAGTCAAGCGGGAATAAAACAAAATTGGGATGATGTCAGAATATTAGGACGCAAAATTTTTTTTGGATAAAAACCCCCGGTTTTACTTTACCCACGTATATAAACTTGGTATTAAACCCCGGAAAAAATCCCAAAAAATTTAGCTAAAAAAAGGGGGGTTTTTTGAGATTTATTTAGGGGCGCAATTGATAAATTAGGTGCACTAACGATTTTAAAAAAAAATGAAAAAAAAAAAGTGAATCTGGGGTTTTTTAAAATTTAGGGAAATAATAAAAGAATTTCTTTTTTTTAAGATTAAAATAGATAGGAATAAAGTGCTTATTGAGTGTTTTTTGAACATAATAGGATTTTTTTAAAATTTCTCTAAATTATTTAAAAAAAATTTATTTCTTCGTGAAAATTGTTAAAATTTGGTTAATAAGGGAAAATTTTTAGACAAATTAAAAAAACCCTTAGTTCTGGTCAGTCATGGTTGGTTCTGGTTAGTTGGGGCTTTTTTTTGGGGGGTTAAATTCCGGAAAATTTTTTTTTTAATTTTTTTACATTTTTTAAAATTTTAAATTTTTTTTTATCTGGAACTTTTTCTTTCCTTCACACAATGTATGTTCTGTGTTTTTTTTCCCAAAAAAAAACCAAATTTAAGACGGTCAAAGTGTATGGACCCAAAAAAACATAACAATGTAATACCCCCATAAGTATTTTGATCAGGATCGATAGGAAAAAAAACATTTTTTTTGCCAAAAAAAAAACCCCTTTCGGTTTCACCATAAAATTTAGGTTGTACCGCGTAATCTCAAACAAACAAATTTTTTTTTACTTACGTGCGAAAAAAAAATTACTTTGCCCCGCAAAAAGTGCGCAAGGTTTAATTTTTGGGTTTTTTGATCGTTTTTTTTAAAGTATTAAAAACTTCTGGATAAAAATAAAAAAAAGAGTTCTACATATTTTTTATTGTGATTTATTAATTTAAGATACTTTTTTGGGTTTGTAAATATCTCAATTTTTTTTATTATCTTTTTTAAAATTTTTCCAAAACCTTTTTTTTTATAACACCATGCTAAACAAAAAAAAATCAAAAATTTTTTTTTTGTTTCTGCATAACCAAAATACAAACATTTTCAATTTCGGAAGCATCAGAAAAATTTGGAAAAAATTTAAAATAAGTTTCAAGGGGTGGAGACGATTTTTAAAAAACCGCAAGTTTGGCCAACTTAGAGCTCCCCGGCAAAATCAAAAGAAAAAAACGAGAAACAGTATAATTCATTTGAAACATGGTGTGAGGAAAAAAAAGGGTTAGAACTTTGAAAAGGGGAAAATTTTAGCCCTTTTTAAAATTAAAAAAGGAAAATTTGTCCCCAAAACTTTTTTGGGAGAAATACTCCATGTTGAAAAGTGTGTTAAAGATCGAGAAAAATGTAGATATTGGCAAGTTTTTTTTAAATTAGCAGCATTTATTAAGGCTTTCGGGAAAAAAAACAAGGATTTTATCAAAAGAAGAAATATCTACATTTATTATTAAAAAACCTGATGAAATATATCTTTTTAAAAAAAAAATTTCGACCATTTTTTTTCGGCCCCGCCTGCAGACAAAAAAAACTCGCAAAAATTAAAAAAAAACGTCATCGAACAAAGGCAACCTTTTTTTTGTAAAAATTCCGACGAAAAAAAAATATTTATACCTTACGTACTTTTGTCCTCCCCGAAGAGATCAACGACGGAAAGTATTTGTTCTTATATCGGGAATATACAGCATTAGGGCCACCGACAACACATCAACGGTGTTTCGTATATTTTAAAAGGGGAATTTGCACAAAATAATGCGTTTGGATCAATACATTTGGGAAAAATGTTTCGAGATAGCAGCTTTTTAAAATTTCCGAATCCAGAGCTATTTTTCCGGCCCAGTTTCCCCGGGATCTTCTGCAACGTTCCCCGAAAATTTCCCGGGAAAAAAGGCTTATAGATATAAAGCGGTTAGGCGGTTGGAAATCGAAACCCGGGGAACCGAGAAAAAAAGTCCTGCCCCGACGATGTTCACTCAGCTAAAACACAAGATTTCGTCTTAACATCGAGCAGCGAACCATCATCTATTTCCCCTAAGAAATCATTTGAAATCAGCCATAAACCTTCAACATGAAACTAATTGTACTTTTAACATTAATATTGTTAAAAATTTTTTTGTATAATCAGTTAGAAAAAAAAAATTTAAATTTACTTTGGTTTTTTAAATTTTTTTCGGGGAAAATTCGTATTTTCTAATAATCATATTCTTTAAAAAAAAGCCCCGTGAAAAAGTATTCGCAAGTAGAAAAAGATTTTTCCCCAAATTTCGCAAAGTGACTTTTCCGCACTTGGGGTTTTTCCCCAACTCCCCTTCGGGCGTTCTAACTGTTTTGGGGGTGCAAAAAAATTTTGCGCACTTTTTGGGGAAAAAAACTATTTTAATTAATTTAGAGAAATATTTAAAAATTTTATTTGGTTTCTAAAACCCCACTAATTAGCATTAATTTTTTAATTTTTAATCATTAAAAAAGAAATTTTTTGGGTTATGAGTCTGCTAAATTTTCGGAAAGGGCTTAAATTTTTTTTAATATTTTTAAAATCGTTGTCACCTTTTTCAATTGCCCCCCCTAAATACCACTCAAAAAACCTAATTTTGATATAAATTTTTTGTTTTTTTTGATTTGGGGAAAAGTTTATAAACGAAATTTTCCCCGGGGGGTTTTTTGGGATAAGTTTTTACTAAATTTTGTTGTCAACTAAAAAAAAAAAAAGAAGATATATTCCCCTTAAATAAATGGTGAAAATTTTTCCCCAACATTGGTTTAAAATTTTCCCCGGTTTTTAGAAATAAAAAAAACTTTACCTTGCCATAGAAAATCCAAAAGACAAAAAGCAGAATAAGCCCAAAAAAAGCAAGAAAAAAAAATGGAAAGGGATAAGAATGAACTCTAAAAATAAATATGGCAAAACAACAAAATGTTTACTTATTTTTTTATCAAGTTCTTTTTCTTTTTTAAATAATATTATCGACAGTGTGTTTTGTTCCAAAACCTATTGTCCATTTTAGAAATAAATTTTTTAAAGGCATAATTTTTTTTTGTTCTAAGGGCCCTTATGCCGTTGATTTTTTAATTTTTTTTATTTTCCTAAAACATATTCAATACCCCTTTTCATGGTTGTTTTTATGGGGGAAATTTTTTTTGGGGTTTTACAATTTTATAAAAAATAATTTTAGTGTCTTTAAAAAAAGTATTAAAAGGAAAAATATATTTTACTTTTTGGCTCAAACTTTATGTAAGAAATAAGTTTTTTTAAATTATTTTAAAAACCCCCAAAAAATGCCATTCTTAATGTATAATTTTGGGAATATTTCTAGGAGCTATTGTATTTCTGAAAATACGCAAAAAAAATTTTTTCAAACATTCTCTCTAAGATGGCTAGTGCCATCTCTCCCCCCCCCCCAAAATTGGGCACCTAAGTCACGTTTGCGTAATATCTTTTTGGAACCCCGATAATATGATAGCTAATTTGGATGAAGTTGTTTTTTTTAATCTTGTAAGGGGGGGTAACCTGGTATATTATGCCTCAAATGTTTTATTTTGTCCAATTATAGTACCTTTATCACCAAAAAAAAAAAACCTTCACCTTTTTTTTAAAAAAAAAGTTTTTCCTAGTCGATTTGTCTTTTGCCCCTTTTTTTTAGTAACATCATATTAAAAATTATTATATTTTTCACCCCAAAAAAAAAAACCCAAAAAAATTTTTGAAAATTGCCAGTGGTGGGCCACATAAACACATTTTAAAAGACAAAAAAAAATTTAAAAAAGGGTTTTTCAGTATAATTTTTTTTTTATTAGTATCTTTATTCCAAAAAAAAAAAACCTTTATCATTTCTACACAAAAAATTTTTTTCCCAGCGCCTTTTTTCTTTTGCCCCTTTTTTTGAGTAACATCATATTAAAAATTTTTTTTTCATAAAAAAAAAATTAACGCAAATAATTATTGAAAATTGCCATTTTTCCCTAAACACTTTTAAAAAAAACAAAAAAAAATTTTAAAAGGGTTTTTCAGTATAATATTTTTTTTTTTTATTTTTTATAAACAGTGTTAGGAATTTTTGGGCCCCCATATCACAATTGCGAAAAATAAAATTTTTTTTTAATTTTTTTAGATAAGATAAAATAAATAAATATCCCGTTCTTACTCTTTTTTTATTTGAAGAACAAACCAAAATGATTTTATTCAAAAAAAAATGTATACAAAAAGGCGACTTACAAAACGTTTTTGTGCAAAATTATTAAAGCCTTATTACTTGCTTTACGGCAGCCAACTAAAAAAATCCGCACACCCCCCAAAATTTTAACAAAATTTAATTTAGAAAATCAGGCAAGAATTCATAACAAAAAAAAAACAACTTAATCCATAGCCAACTTCTAATAATTTTCAATTAGGTTTTTTTTTAAATTTTTTTTAATGGATAATGGGAAATTTTTAAAATTTTTGACTCAAAAATGGGGAAAAAAAACAAAGAATAATTAGAAATATTTTTTTTTGTAGAAATAAAAGTACAAAAAAATTCCCCCCTTTAAAAAATTTAGGGGACAATATACCAGGCATACACCCTGTATGAATCCTCTGGAAAAAATTGCTGTAATTTAAAAAAATTGTTTTCCGGCCCCTACCGGGGGTGCATTTGTCGGGGCATTTATAAACTTGTTTTTAAATTTTTGGAAATACAATGAGTCCTAGAAATTTTTTCCGCAGAAATTTTGGGGGGGACCCTGTATAGTTCCTTGGTATGTCCTATATTGTTCTCATGTCGGGGGAAAAGGGCCCCCCACAACACTTAGCATTCTGGACTCCATTCAAAGAAGAGCCGTTCGTCTTAAATGATCCAACGCCCAAAAAAAGGTTCCTCCTCTTGCCCACCGTCGCCCTTTAAAAGGGTCTTCGCTCTTATGTAGGTATTTTCCCCAGCTTCTGCTCAGAGGGGGTTGGCCAGTAAAATTTCCCCTTCCCCTGGCGGCTCCCAACAGAGCAACAGTAGTGCAAAAAAGAACCCCCGAACTTCCCCTTTTGTTCCTTTACCCCCAGGGGGCAAGCCCCTTTTTAACTGCTGCCCGCAGAAGTTTAGTGAGTTTTCTGATTAAAAAAAAAAGAAAAAAAACCGAAAAACCCAAAAAAAAAAAAAACGAAAAAAGCAGAATCGAATAATTCCAAGGAACGTTTAAAAAATGATTAATTATTGAAGATATGTTCTTTGTACTCATAATTTATTAATCTTTATAAAAATACAGTTTTTACAACACTTTTCTAAGAATATTTATTAATTTTTGAGTTATTATAAGTAACAAATATAATTAAAGTTTTTATTTAAAAAAGTCAAGTACAAACCCCAAAATTTTTTGACATATTGTATTACACCCACAATATATATTAAAAAAAAAAAAAAAACCTTGTCTGCATGTTTGTTTTAAAAAACAATTAAAAAAAAGAAAAAAAAAAAAGATTTTAAGCTTATTGGCTAATATGTTTTTTTTAAAAAAATACAGTGTGATCTCAATTTTTAAAATAAATTCAATAAATAAAAAAAAAAGGTATTTTTAAATGCTTATTTAGTTATACAAAAAATTTTAAAACTATTTATGAGGGGGAATTAAAAAATTTGAGAAAATTCAATAACGTTCCTCAATAAAATGCAGCAAATTTGGGGAAGGGTTTTTTTGAATATTGAAATAAAAACCTACATGTTAAAAATTTTTGGGTTAAAAAAAAAAAAAAAAAATTGTAATACTTTTTTTTACAGGATGTCCCAACTCTATTTAAGCAAAAATCTTTTACTGTGTACATGAAAAAAAAACCTAACTTTTTAAAAAAATTGTTTTTTGGAAAATTTCTTTTAAACAGTATTGGTAAATATAAAATGGTGTCCGAAAGCAAAATTTTTTTTTTTGGGGGATTTTTTAAATCAAACGCCCTATATTTTAAAAAAAATTTTTACTCTTTTTTCAATTCTAAAATAAAAAAAATAAAATAGACTATACGCCCCAAATTTTTGCGGTTCCCCGGGATAACGACCTAAGATTGTAGTATTATCTGCTTTACCTTCGTAATGATTAAAAAAAATTAAAAATAAAAACAATTTTAAATACTATTCTATAGTAAATGTTTAAACTGCTATCGGGTTTTTTTTACTATTTTCTGTCATAATTATTTTTTTAATCATTTCTTTTAGGGGGCAGGTACCAATTTGGTTTTTTTATTAGTTACTTAATTACCTCAAAAAAAACCGCAATGATTGACGTATATTTTTTTTTACATTTTTTTAAGTAAAAATTAAATCCCAAAAATCAAAAAATTTTGGAAAATATACAGGGCATTAACAAAAAAACTATGTTTTTTTAAACACCCTGTATATTAATTATAATGTAAATAAAATTAAAAATTTTTTTTTATCATGGGGGAAGTTTTGGGGGATAAAAAAGGTTTTGGGAAATCCTGCATATAAAAGTCAAACTTGAAAATTTGTAAATATTAGTGAGAACACAAAAGGCCCTATGTTTTTTTTTTTTTAAAATCGATAACATATACGATTAGATTTTTTTTTTTTTTTAAATTTTTGATAGCGCTTTTTTTCGATTTTAAATATACCTTTTTGTCAAAAAAGTAAAATGTTTTTTTTGAAATTTTAAAATTTGGACTTTGTGACTGGCGGGTGGCTGATCAGTTTTCCCTTAAAAAAAAATTAATTTTTGCACATTTGGAAACGATTTGGGGGGTTTTAAAAAAACCTTTTTACTCCCAATTTTCCCCCACGTTTTAAAAAAAACATTACCAATATAAACAAAAAATGGCTTTTTCCCCAAAAAAAAAAATTTTTTTTAAATTTTCTTGCAAACGACACATACACATAATTTAAAGGGGGGCACATTAAAAATTTTTTTCCCCGGGTTTACAAAAAAAAATTCAGTTGAAATTTTTTTAAATTTGGAACATACTAAAAAAAAAATATTTAGATAAAAAAAAAAACCCCCTTTAAACTTTGGGGCGCCGCAAAAAAATTTTGGGGGGGTTCGGGGCATAATTTTTTCAAAAAAACGGTATAAGTTATCGATAATTTTAAAAAACCATATGAAAGCTAATACTAAAGCAAAACCCCCAAGGTTTTGCTTTAATATTTTTTAAATTTGGGGTTTAGTTTTTAATATTTCCTTAAGGGAAATCACCCTAAAATCGGTTATGTTTAGATACTTTTTTTCTTAACTCTTTTTATATTTTAAAAATCCGTTACAGCAGAGGCATTATTTCCTTGCCTTTAAAATGGTGTATAATTTATGTCATTTAAGTGAAAAATAGAAAACGGAACCGTTATCTCCTGTACCCCAAAGGGGAAACAACATCATCGCATTGATCACCAATTTGGAAGAACCTCATAAAATATAATATTTTTTGCCGGTATACGGAAATTGTGGTAGTGGAAGTTTGTTAGTCTCCGCCCACCGTCTCCGCGTCCTTGCGCCCCCCCCCTAGGGGTGTAGCGAAATTTTAATTTTAGGTCCTAATTGACGAGTCTTATTTGATTTAATGAATTTATTTCAAATTAAAGATTTACATTGAAAAAAACACTATAAAAAAGAAATAGGGGGGTGTAACATTAAAGGGGGGAATACACTTAAAAGTGGATTTCTTATTTTTTTTATACTAAATTTTGTTCTGAATATTGGTTTCTAAGTTAAAGGGATTTAAAAAAAAATTAGTGAAAACTTTTGAACGTTTAAGATAACAGAATGAAATATTAGAGGTTAAAATTTAAAAATAGCTGAAAAAAAAAAAAAAATAATTTCGTTATTTCCCCCAAGGGGCGTGCGTAGTATATTACCGTAAATTTTTTAAAAAATTGAAACGTCACTGATAAACATTTTTGTAATCATTTTCTCATTTTTTTTTTTGTTTAAAGAAAAATATTCCTTATGACTTTTTTGTATATCCTTTCATTTTTCCGTAAAATTTGGGGAAACCCCAATTTATCCATTGCGTGCACAGGAAAATGTAGATTATAATGAATTAATTGACTCGGGGGTTTGGATATGGCCCGGGGACATAACTGGTCCCTGGAAACATGAATCTTAAGGATATTTGTAAATAAATTAATCCCCCCAAAATTATTAAAAAAAATATGTAGAGCACTAAATGATGAAATGGCCTGGATGGGTTTTTGGTAGGAGACGTCAGCTAAAAAAGGTTTTTAAAAAAAAAGTCCCAAAAAAAATTTTGGGAATGGGAGGCCCAAATTTTTTATGGCACCGTCATTTCTGGACTTAGAAGTATGAAAATTTATATGAGGCTTTTTTAAAATATTTAAATGTTTTTAGAATTACATGCCCGGGGGATTAAGAGGGGAAAAAAAAAAAAAAAATCGTCAGTTTTGTTGAAAAAAATTTGGGAATTGGCCCCCTAATTACCACAAAAAAAATCTGATTTTTTTTTGTATTTTTTCCCCAAAAAAAGGGAAAATTGTTTTGAACACGTTATGTACTAAAATTATTTACAAATGCCGTTAATAAAAGAAAATGACAACAAATGAAATACGATAAAATAAAATTCTTAATCGAACAGGCGCGACGTGGGGAAAAAAAAGACGGGGGGGAACTGATGTGATTTTGATCAGAAGTGGGGGGGACACAAATTAAATTATGGCTAAGGCCCCCGACTCGGGGAAAGGGAGACGTCGTTGTCACATGCTAATACGCAGGCAAAGCCTGGGGGGAAAGCTAGTTTCTAATAAATCGAGTAAAAAAAAATTATTTTTTTTAAAAGTATATATGTTAAATATCTGCCCCCGTTCTTAATTAAAAAAAGCACAACTAAGTTATTGTATAATTTAAAAATTAACAGACTCCCCCCCAAAATTTCCAGGGAAACATGAAAAAATCCCCCCTTGGGGTGCCCCAAAATTTTAAAATTTTTAAATTTTGGTCCCGGTTAACAAATTATAGGGGTTAAAAAAAAAAAAATTATAAAAGTGTTATATAATAAAGTATTATTATAAGCAGAACTATAAAAAAAAAATTCACATCTTGTTTATGCAAGTCCACCGTTTTTTGCAGGTTTTCGCACTTTTAAAAACTTTACTTCTATTCCCCTTATTGATAATAACTGTTTTTTTTTTTACTTAAAATACTGAATATTTATGTTGAAAAAAATATTTAAATTGACTATACTGGAAAAAAAAATATAAAAAAATTATGGATATTCCCCTACTTTATACCTAATTTATTTTTTATGATTAATATTACCTACCCTATACATAAAACCCCAACAATTTCCCCTATGATGTCTGGGAGGCAGTTGGTGTTTTAAAAATGGATATGAAAATAGATATTATTTAATCTCTATCTGTCAGGAACAAATTTTTATCACCCACCCCACCCCCCTAGATTCTTTTTTTGGGGCTTCTTCGGTTAATCTTTCTGGTGGCTCTTTTTTTTGGGGGGCCTTTTTGACCTGTGATCTATCGACATTAGGCTTCTTAAAATCTCATATAAATTTCCTAAGGCCAACGTTATTTTCAAACCAGTCTTGATTTGATTTTAGAGGAACTGCCGGGTGTGTAAGTAAATCATAGTTTATTAATTTTTTTCATAGTTTATTAATTTAAAAGATTCTTTATTATAAAAATTATTGCTGACGTAACATATTACATTTTTTTTTAAAAAAAAACCACATAGAAAGAAAATCAAAGGTTCTAATCAATTTTTAAAACTATTTGGTATTTCTTTAATTCCTTCCTTAATCTAATACTATCTAAAACGCAAAAACTTGTAGTTCCCATTAATTTACCAAATTTCATTAAAATATTAGATCAATAATTTTGTCACGTATTGATTTATTTTCATCAAATTGATGATGGTCAGTCTAGGGGAACAAACTTTTTACTTTACTTTTTTATTTGGGGTTTTTATAGCACCATTATGGGGGACCTTCTTTTAAATTTTTAGGTGAATAGTAGTTTTTTTAAAGCTTAAATGCAGTTTTTTTCTACATAAAAATTTAATTTAAAAAAAATTTATCGACTAAAAAAAAATTTAAATCCCCAAATATGAAATATTATTTTTATTTATACAATTAATAAATCAACAAAAACAAAAAAAAAAATATGAAACAAATAAAATATTCGAAAACGTATTGGGGGAAAGGGAAAACATTTTTTTTAAGAACCTTTTTTTTTCTTTTTTTTGGTTGGCATTTTTTTCCAAAACCAAAAAAAAAATTGTAGGGTCCCTTTTTTTTGTGATACCTTTTATTAAAATTTTTTTTGGGGTTTTTATTAAGTGTATATAAAAAAAAATTTTTTAATAATTTTAAAATATTTTTTTTTTAAATTTTTTTAATATTTTTTTTAAAATTCCTTCTAGTTTTGTGGTAAAAAACCCAAAGATTTTATTTATAATTTTTTTAAAACCTCCAATTTTTAATAATGTTACAAAATTTTTAATAATTATATATATATATATATATATATATATATATATATATATATATATATATATATATATATATATATATATATATATATATATATATATATATATATATATATATATATATATACAAAAAATATATTATATATATATATAAAAATTTTATATATATATATATATATATATATATATATATATATATATATATATATATATATATATATATATATATATATATATATATATATATATATATGTATATATATAAATATTATTTTTTTTTTTACAATTAATAAAAAAAAAAAAAAAAAAAAAAAGTAAGTATGAAACAAATAAAATATTCTACGTATTGGGGTAAGGAAAAAATTTTTTTTTAAGAACCTTTTTTTTTTTTTTTACTTGGTTGGCATTTTTTGCTGGCACCGACCAAAAAAAAAAATTTTTTGGGTCCCCTTTTTGATCCTTTTTTTTAAATTTTTTTATTGTTTTTGGGTTTTTAAGTGTATATAAAAATATAATTTAATAATTTTAAAATATTTTTATTTAATTAGTTTTTTAAATTTTTAAATTACCTTTTTGTTTTGTGGTAAGAACCTAAAAAATTTTTTTGATAATTTTTTACATGCACTCGAATTTAACTAATGTTAATTTTACGTAATTTAATATATATATATATATATATATATATATATATATATATATATATATATATATATATATATATATATATATATATATAATTAATATCATAAAAAAATTTTATAATATTAATATAGTACAAAACCCCCTTTTAATGATATCTTTTTAGTTCCTTAGGTTGAAATAAATATAA
>JAHBCN010015211.1:0-21282 GCA_019359885.1 Listronotus oregonensis
AATGTAGAAAGTTATATATCAATCGGTCCATTATTATAAGGCAGAATAAGATTATTAACCAAAAACATCGTTTTTATAGTTGAAGGAGGCAATGCATAAATTAATTTTCATTAATATGCCGCTAGTCTAAATTGTTTTGGGTATTTTATTTAATTTTTTAACATATTATTTTTTTTTAGGATATCTTATTTCTTTTTCCATGGTATTTTAGTTTTTTACATGTACTTATTAATTTTTTTTCAGAGTGTTTTGGTTATTTTTGAATTGTACCAATTAATCTGACCTTCTCAGGTTAATTTTTAATTTTTAAATCTACTGGTCTGTTTTCTTTTTCAGAGTATTTAAGTTTTTACATGTACTAAATGTTCTGTTTGTTCTCCATGAAAATTTAATTTTTGTGTTTTTAGGTTGTAATAACGATTATTTTTATTAATTACGAATACACTAAGAATCTTTAAAAACTCTACTAAATTTGATAATAAAGTTTCATATATAATCTTATTGTCAAATTATCAATACAATAAAAATTTTAAAATGCAAATATTTTAAAGTTTCAGTGTCTTCTTGGTAGCGGCTTACGTTTCAGCTTGAATTAAGTCACACAATGAGTAGGCGGCTGTCTGTTGTTGTCCTTAGCGGCCGTACAACACTGATGATGACAAAGGAATGCTGAAACAGTTGCCGAGGCCTTGGATAATGTCAAAAATATATATACTCCTAATGTATAATCAAATTAGGTTAACTTGTTTTTCTTCAGAAATAAATAAAGAACTTTTATCTTTGATAAAGTCAAAAATATTTAAAAAATTGTGTATTTATTTTATTTTTAAAAATATGATAATAAATCTAATACATTGTTCTTTATTTTTAGTTTTATGAACTGTATATTTTATTCTGTCAAATGCAGAAAAAATAACTTACCGTCAAAAAAGGCCTGGTATTATAGTCCAATAACTGAAGACCTGAAAGTTCCCCGGAGGCCAAGGGTAATAAACCTAACAAGGAGTGCTCGATCCCATTTAAGCCCATATAAACCAATTTAAATGTCAATTCGGTATTTGTGACGTAATCTGTTTGCCTTTTTGTTTTGTTTACAAGTAATATAAAGTCTTAATTTTTTAAAAATATTATACATTACAGTTCTAATAGTAAGTACATATCCAAAATAGTTTTTAAAAGTTGAATATTTAACAAAAATTAATAAAATAAATCTGCCTTTTGGGCAAAATGGGCAAACGGTGACGTCCAAACATAACCTATATCTGCGGACAAATAGTAAAAATCGAGCACTCCTTGTTAAGTTTACTACCCTTGCCCGGAGGCCAGTAAAGCGCCGCGACCAGCGAGGTACGCAATGCCTAGTGTTTAGTAGCGCACGTATGGAGGTAAGTAACACGCGGCATTGCCATTTGGGAGGCCGATCGTATTTTCGAATGTAACACGCGGGCTGACCATTTTACTGGCAATCTCGAGTGCTACTTTGCACTAGACTTTTTTCCCGAGAAAAGATCCAAAATGCACAATTATTTATTTGTTTTCTATAAAAGTAGCATATCTTATTGTATTGTCTAATTTGATTAATCATGGATTTGTCGTGCTTACCAGATGGCTATTGTTATTTAGAAAAAAAAAACATGTGTTGCGTTGCAAGTTAAAAATAAAGAGGAAGTAGATGTAAGTAGCAATAATAATAAAAATGTTTATGCTTAAGCCTTAAGAATTGGGTTATTTTAACCCCCATACCTATTTGAGTTGTCCTGTCGGCTCTTTGACGGAATAATTTGCCGACAAAGAAAGGTTTAGTAATTGATTGATAACTGATTTTGTCGTTGTAGGCTTTATTTTAAAACCCTTTTAAAAAAGAAGTTTTTAGATTTGTCTTTTATTTTGGAGGGTTTAAGGAGTATAGATTCAGGGTCTTCTTTTAAATTTTGTCACCTTCATTAATTTTTGCCTCTCTAATTGAATTTGGAATATTTTTTATTTCTTGCAATAAAGAGATAATACGTTGTAACAGCTGATCACAGGTATTGATTTCTTCTTCGAATAACACATTTTTTATGTGGTCCCAAAAGAAAAAATCTAATGGATTGAAATCCAGGGATCTCACTGGCCAGCAAAAAGGCTCCCCGCGGCCTGTCCATCTCTTAGGATAGCTCTCATTTAAAATAGTCCGAAATAGCCCTTGCAGAATATAGTGTGGATCATATTCTTCTTGAACTGGGTGTCTAACGGGTTGGTCGATTTTATTCTTTCTAGGAAAATGCCGTTCTTCGCAAATAAAAGCGAATACGTTTGCGAATTTCTGATGGTTTAGACATTTTTTCCGGACAACCTTCTTTAAGATTCTGAAGCCGTTCCATTGCCATAGCAATAAGCCTACACAAACCTAATGTCGGCATATTCTTGATTCTAGAAAACTGGTAAGGTATTTAAAAAAAGATATACGAGTACGACAAAATGTTTTGATACAACAAATAATGTCAAAATGTCAAAACTATTTGATAATAAGAGTTGTGTTTTTTTTGCTGGTACGTACTATTTCTAGGCAACATGGGCACTTTTATTAGGCTACCAATTATTTTTTCGTTGATTTTCCATTGATTTCTAAAAAAATATCTATCTAAGCTTTCAAAGAAAAAGTAAAATTTTAAAAATCTGATATACAGGATGATGAATTTTAAATAAATTGAAAACTATTTTTTTTTAAGTACGGACCTGTATTTTAAAACTTTTGCATATAGCATTTTAAACCCACTTATATAAAAAATATTCTTACCCATTATGAATATTTTATTTTGAGTGCTTCCAGAAATATTACAAAAATGAATTGTAGGCAAAACCTATGAAACACCCTGTATCTCCAAAGGTTAGAGATAGGACTACTAAATGTGGGTTATTTAAAACATCCAAGGATATATATATATATATATATATATATATATATATATATATATATATATATATATATATATATATATATATATATATATATATATATATATATATATATATATAATATATATATATATATATATATATATATATATATATATATATATATATATATATATATATATATATCGTATGTACATTTAAATCCGCGTCACCCTGTAGATTTCCTAAATATTTGTCGCAGTGGCACAAAAAAATTAATAAAGGGGATAAAATTTAAAGAAGACCCTGGATCTATGCTCCTTAAACCCTCAAAAATAAAAGACAAATCTAAAAAGTTGTTTAAGAAGGGGTTTTAAAATAAAGCCTACAACGAGAAAATCAATTATCAATCAATTACCAAACCTTTCTTTGTCGGCAAATTATTCCGTCAAAGAGCCGACAAGGACAACTTAAATATGTATGGGGGTTAAAATAACCTAATTCTTAAGGCCTAAGCATAAACATTTTTATTATTATTGCTACTTACATCTACTTCCTCTTTATTTGTAACTTGCAATGCAACATATTATTTTTTTCTAAATAACAATAGCCATCTAGTAAGCACGACAAATCCTTGATTAATCAAATTAGGCAATACAATAAAATATGCTACATTTATAGAAGACTCATCATTGTGCATTTTGGATCTTTTCGTGGGGAAAAAGTCTTGTGCAAAGTAGCACTCCAGATCGCCAGTAAAATAGTCAGCCCGCGTGTTACATTCGAAAATACGACCGGCCTCCCGAATGGCGATGCCGCGTTTTACTTACCTCCATGCGTAGCGCACTGGAGACCGACGCGGACGGAACAAAATTTTTCTTCCCTGAACCACGTGCAGTCAGTTTGAAAATAGCTAACCCTTTTTTATTCTGTGGAAAATAGTGGCTTCGGTTGTCGTCTCGTTGGGTTTGTTGCATGGTTGATGACTTTGTGATGGCGTCGAAAAAGGCAACGGAATTCGATACTGAACGCTTCATTATGGAGATTGAGAGCCGTCCATCCATCTGGGATTTATCTTGCAACGACTACAGCAACCGAGATGTAAAAAAACACTGGGAGGAATTAGTGGATATTTTTGGAGGCGACGGACTTAGTGATAAAGAAAAAAGAAAACTGGGTAAGTATAAACGACTTTAATAAAATTTTTATATACTTAATTATACATGTGAGATAGCAATATAGGTACATATACTAGCTATGCCCAAACTATGCAAAAAAGTCAGCAAATAAATCTCTGTATTTTACTGAAGATCTACTGCCCCTTTCCATATAACCTATGGGTGTATTATAGAGACCTACTGTTTCTGCTGGATCAAGTGTATGTTCAAATTGATAGCCATTTTTGGTCGGTACATAATTGTGCAAAACACAGCAAGCTTTTATGATATTTATAGCAAAACTTCTCTTGACATTTAGAGGGCGATGGAAAATTCGCCACTTGTTAGGAAGGATCCCAAATGTGCATTCAATATGACGTCTAGCTCTGGATAATCCATAATTAAATATTTTCTCCTTAATAGTCAAATGTTTGCCGCCGTAAGGACGCATAACATGCTTCGATAAACCGAAAGCCTCATCACCCACCAAAACGTATGGCATTGGTTCCTTCGTAGAACTGGTGGAAATGGGACGTTTTTCTGGAATATTAAGTTCATTTTGCTGAAGTGCCTTGTAGAACATAGAATCCTTAAAGACTGTAGAATCACTTTCCTTTCCGTCTGCACCAACGTTAATAGCTATGAACTTATAGTCGGAATCACATACTGCTCATAATAGAAGTGAAAAATAATGCTTGTAATTGTAATTTATTGAACCGGAATGATTTGGCTTGATTATGCGAATATGCTTTCCATCTATCGCACCTATGCAATTAGGAAAGTTTGCTCGGTTTTTAAAGCCCTCTGCGATTTCTTGCCAATATTCTTTGGATGGTTCCGGCAAATAATCATATTTCAAATTTTTCCATACCGCTTTGCAAACCTGCAGTACTATTTCCCTGACAGTAGTAATTCCAAGCCTGTACGCAAAATGCAGGTCAACAAAAGAACGTCCTGTTGCTAGATACCTGTAATAAATAAAAAATAGTACAATTAGTAACATATTTCTTTTCACAAAATGTGACTTGAAGAAACATTTTTAAGGTGTGTTACAAAAAAGTAGTAGATATAAGGCTACAAACCGGCCGAGCTAAAAACACAATAAGTATGTATATCTTTTTTCTTTAATTTCAGGCATAACCCTACAAACAAGGTGAAAAATCATTAGAGGCAGCTTTAGCAGGGAGCAAAGAAGACTTGAATCTCTGAAGTCTGGATCAGCAGCTGACCGTAAAAGCCCCTATATTTATGCAACTCAGCTACTCAGCTAAAATATTTTTAAGTAAGTGTTCTTCGGGAGTTACAACCACAGGCACAGGATCGAAAGTTCAGGAGACAGCTGATACTATTCTGAAAAGTTCAGATGAAAAGCCAAATGGCCCATATGACACTAAAATAGAGACCCTCAAAAGAAAGAACGGCATTAGGCATAACACAGATGCTGATGAAGACTTGGCCTCCATTTTAAAAGCCTCTCTGGAACGCAGAGAGAGAATGGAATCTGAAGCTGAATTAGATTCTGATAGATTATTTTTGTTATCATTACTGTCGGATCTAAAAAAAATCCTGACAATGAAAAACTTTCGACCAAACTTGAATTGATGAATATAATTAAAAGAAAACTAGAGGTTGTATCAACCTTTCGCCATCCTCAGATAAAAATGGATCAAGCAGGTTTCAATCATTGGAATTACAATCCAGCGCCAACGTACGGAACGATCGAACCAGTCCCTCTTCAATCACCTACGTATCCTGTTCAACCCTATCCTCGTTCATCTACGCAAGTGCCGCAAAACGAAAGATCTGATGTATATGAACAAGGACCATCGAGTCACAGTTCCTCGGTGTGCGAAGAAACAAATATTTCTCTAAGCTCTCCCGAATCCAGTTATTAAGTTTGTTTTAAAACAATGTACTTGTAGAGTTTCTTTAAATACATGTATACTAATGTAAAAAATAGTATCACTTACCTTAAAGTAACAAGGAGTTTTTCTTCTGGAGAAATTGACTTCCTCATTTGCGTATCTGTTCCTTTCAAAGACTCGTGTAAGATAGCCAACAGCTCATCAAAAGATTCTTTCGACATCCGAGTATAATTAAAAATTTTTTCTTTGTATTTCCTCAAATTTTTATAAAATGTTTTAAACATTCCATTTTTACTACGGATTCTTATCAAAGGATGCACCCAAAACCTTTTCTTCCTAACTATATTTTTTCGTTTTTGCAACCGAAACAAATAGATAAAAGCTGATGCTTCCTCGAAGTTCATTTTGAAACTGAAATTCCTGAATAGGATGCATACTGGCCATGATCATTGTCGCAAACTTTTTTGGCCGCGACGACTTGGCCGTCGCGACCTGGTCGCCCAGTGCGCGCACGCCCTACTGCCCGAGTAATGGAACAATTTGTCCGCCCGGTTATAAGTAAATCCATGAAGATAGTGGCATTCTAGCGGTAAAGCGGCGCTGAAATGATGGGACCTTTGGGTCCCGTTATCTTGAAAATTATCGATTTTTTGAAAACAATTATAAGGACCATTTTTGTAGATTATAAGATGATATTCATTTTTTGTCCAAACAAAACTTCTTCAATTCGCATATTTTGGCAGATATTAGCGGAAAACCCATATTTCGGGCCTTGAGGGACCATTTTTAGCCCTTTCCCACCTGTTAATGTTGATAAACTTTTTTTCGCTTGAAAGCATCCCCAAAGACCTAAGAATTGCGCCACAAGGGAAAACTGTACAGATTTATTTACAGCTTTGTCCCGTCATTTACTGGACTAATTATATAAAAAAACTATAGTCTTTTTCGTATTTGAATTTTATTTATTTTTTTCAATAATTTTGTTTCTTAAAAAGAAAGAGGGGGGAGAGGAAGAGAAAGAGGGAGAAAGAGAAAAAATTTGAATGGTTAAAGTTATAATGTAAATAATTACCATAAACTTTTTATTACAAATACTATTGTTTATTTATGGCACCACCTTTTAAAATATATCACTAATATAATAATAAGAAATACTAGTAAGAAAACGCCATTCAGAGCAATAAAAATTAACAAAATCAAGTTCTTTACTTTATCTGGATCTTCTTCCTCACTATCTGAGCTTTCTGAGTTTTCGTCTTCTCTAGCTAAATAATTATTAATAGCGGCTCGATTTCCCCTTGCAACTATCATTCTACGTTTTTGAATTCTAATGCATAGATTAAAAAATAGTAATGCTAAAGTTAAATTAAACAATTAGACATCTTTCAAGATTTTCAATGTCAAGTATGCCAAAAAAATCAGTGTAATAATGAAGTAACCAATGGAAGTGTATCTCTTGTCTCGTTAGTTATTTGCTATTGTACGGAAAAACAACTATAATTTACAATAGGTAGCTGTTTTCGGGTTCGGTAAATTACTGTTCTAGAACCGTCCGGCGCTTGCGCAGTTCGTAATTGCCTGTTCGGGTTTTAGAGAACTGTTCTCGGACTTTTCAATTCCGAGTTCGCGTTTTTCTAGGACAGTTCTAGAACCGTCCGTATCGATGGATTATAGATTGCGTTCGAGTTTTTCAAATGTCTGATAATCCTGGAACTGTCAGAGAACGATTCAAAGGGCAAGTTCTTTATTCCATCGATAAAAGTACGCTGAATTTATGCGCTGAACGTCAAATGACGTCATGAGAAGTTCTGATGGAACAAATTAAAACAAAATGTTGGAAAAAGCTCGTTGTTTGTTCAAAAACTGTCAATGCTTAGCTGATTGTTTGTTTCTCTTCCGTATTTATTTATATTTTTTTGCTCAAGTATTTTATAAAAACGCCTTAATGGAATCCATCGGACTCTCCAGTGGTAGTTTAAAAACGGTTTGATGAATTAGCGCTTAATGCGCTGGATCAAGGAAGTTTAAAGGTGTATGGAAACCCAATACTGTAGAACAAAATTGTCCGCAGGGCAGCGGGAATAGGGGGGTTGGCCCCGAGGAGTTTGCGCAATGAATAGTAGGTCAGAGCCGGACTTCCATAATTCTTTGTTACTATCTATAAAGTTGACATCATCAAATTCAAGCATTCACTGTTTTTTATTGTTGGTTATTAAACGATACCACCATAGAATATTTAAAATTATTGTGTAATATTGGATTTTATATCATCTGATATAATATGGAAAGAAGCCTTCTATTTAAATGGTCGATATTTTTGTGAGTTTTGTATTTTTATCAAAAATCTTTGTAAATAAATAAAAACAAGATTTTTTAAAATAAATTTCAAACATTGTATGATAGTTTCATGTACTTATCACTAATTTTGTGATAAAAGAAGGGCAAGATAGTGTTAATGAGTTTAATCTAATCCTAAGATTCTGGTTGTACATTAAACAGTGAAAATTTTTTAACTGCTTTTTAGGCATATTATACTTTTCATTAATAACAAACATTTATGAGACAGAATAACAGTGGTTAAAAATGTTTAGTAACCTTTGGTACCTAGGTGTCCATTGTAACAGTATCCGTTAAATATTATGTGTCTACAGTATGTCGAGTTTAAAAAGTTGATAATGTAAGTTTAAGAAACCAAAAATCTAATTTCTTTTTAAACAAATACAGAAAAAGCAAAAAGGAACTTTAGCATAAAATTGTACTTTCTTTCATTCAATTAGGGGAACCTGTATATATTAAAATTTGCCTGGTCTGCCCAGTAATGAATAATTTTGATCCTTTAAAAGAATGTACTAAATTATTAAATGAAATAAAAGTACCTAAATGTAAACCTTATTTCTTTTTAATAATCCACAGAAATACACAAACATTGTGGAAATCATCTAAAAGATAGTTAAGATTGCCTTACTTTTCTCACTGCTATTTCATTATTTTATTATTCATAATTGATATATTATTATTTTTTCGGTTACCTAACGTTACGTCTCATAAGAAGCACCTAATTTAAATATAAGAAATACTTACCTAAAGTAAAAAATGCCGGGTATGTTACCCTTGGATTTGCAAGACAAAACCATACAACCTCTAATCATTTTGTTACGATATTATAAGTAACAAACAATAAACACAAAATTATAGTCACAATTTAATAAACACTAATCACTAAAATAAGAAGGTTTTTATCAATCCAAAAACTTCTGCAACCACAAAATATAGGTACTCACACAAAGCAAAACAATCGGCGCAAAGGGCACAAACCACAACGAAAATGACGAATGATGAGACGACGACGGTTGACCATACAGCGCGGATATAGTTTCATACGCGCCGCGCGCGCCCTTGCACCAAAAACCTTAGACAACCTAAGACCATTACGGCTCTCATAAAAGTATAATGTGTTGCCTAACTACACACTGATTTATCATTTTGTAAGTAGGGAACACATTAAATTATTTCGTGGAATTTTGTTATTGCGCAGAATCGACGGGGCCAACTCTGACAGTTATTTTCATACTGGGCTGGACATTTTTTGATCGAATGGGCCATAGCATTGGGCTTCCATACACCTTTAAACTTCCTTGCGCTGGATCCATCGATGCAATCAAAAACTTGCCCAAAGTATTGAGCTACCGCGCATACAGTTCTGGGCCGTTCTCGGATAGTTCAAGAATCGTTCGTAAAACGAAACCCGAAAACAGCTAATATAAATAAAAAATGTCCAAAAATATAAGAGTTAATGATTAGGTTGAGAGATACCAATGATAAAAAATTGTTTATATTTTGATTCTTTATTATTATTATTAATCTTCTTAACATTAATCGTATTGCACTTAGGGTTAGTACTAGTCTAAAGTTTTAGTCGAACAAAATTATTTTTTTACTGGGTTTTATTTAGTTGATCACGAAATAAATGGTACTCAGCAATGGATGGACCCTGAAATGACCTTAAAGTACGGAGGTTAAGTTGAGTGAAAAACATAGAATCATAGCTGGTTGATGTTTCATATCGAAATACGAAGTCATTTTTAACAATTAAAGACTTATTACCTCTTTCTTAAATTGAGAATGTATCCACAACTTTCCTGAAATCAGAATGTATTTACATAGGATACATTCTAGATTGAGTTGGGTGGTTGGGCTCCATAAAGTCTAAAAGAAAGTGTTTAACTCAGAATATAACGTATAGATGGCGCAATCAAATACAACCAAAAGAAAATAATATTTTGTGTTTAAAGGGCAAATTAAACACCTTTGTAGTTAACATTGGACTTTAATGTTCTGATGTTAACTAGGCATGAGCTAAATAGCGATATTTGCATAACGCCGTTATCGGCGATCGCGATTTTTAAATAAAGGCGATTTAAAAGCGTTATCCCGATCGCGACTTTTCGCACTACGTCAAACCAAAGATAATACTACTACGGATAGATGGTTCATTTAAATTGGGCGTTTTGAATCAGTTCGGAGATAACCCTTTAACAAAAAGTCGCCGAATTAATCCGAAGAGTACCGAAGGCAGAAACCGAAAGAGTAGAAACCCTGCGTGGAGTCTGCCGCAACGGTCATTTCTTAAAGAGTTCCCGTTTTTGAATCATGCGTATCCGAATCCGTAAATGCGGGAATAAAATTTTAAGTCGGTAACCCCTGCCCCCAAGCGAAATCGAGGTACGAAACAACATGTTTTTTCGAAAAATCGCCAATGTCTTTGGGTCGCTAGTAAAAAACCTTATTCGAAAATACGAAGTACCGAAAGCGGGCGGCTAAACTGGTTTAATAATTTTTTAAGAAAAAAAACGTTTATAAGCCTTTAAAATAGTAAAGTAAGCTATAGTCTTGCCTAACCGTTTAACCCTTTCGTTCAAGGATTGAAATGTTAAAGGAAAATCTTTCATTTGTCATCGGCTCGCGTTAGCCAAAGTCCATTAGGGGTATCAAAAATATAGCATTGAATGGTTCATCTTATCCGTAGTAGTATTATCTTTGGACAAACTAGTGTTTTCATCATTTGCGGCCATTAGCGCTCTCGAGTGATTTATTTTGCTATGGCATATTAATTTCACTGCTTCCTATTAAACTGATTTTAAACTGTAAAACTCGAGCTACTGACTTTATGCAAAAATAAAGTAAAATACTTACTCCTTTAAATACACCTTTTTTTGTTAATTATATGGAATAACTATATATAATATTAAAGAAAATTGTAATTCTGCTTCATAGTTCAGTGAAATACGTTGCATTTCGCTCTATATCTCTCAATGCGATTAGTTGTGTTGCATGATAGTTGACGCAATTTCGCATGTTTTAAAAAAATCGCTGTTTCTGTCAATCGCCGTTATTTGCGATTTTTGTCAACGTTTGCTATCAGCGATTTTTCAATAACGGCGATTAAATCACCGGTAGTGATATATCGCTCATCACTATGTTATACCCATACACATAAATAATATCACCGTATTCTTCGTTAATGAACTCCATTTTCTTGTAACAGATTGACAAGTGTCTAACTTTTGACAAAGGTTAAACTTGATTTCATATGACGTAATAGTTTAAAAGCGCCAACTAAGATTAGCGACACCCAAAATGTGATTAAAATTTTTTTGGCAAAACTTTGTAGTGGAATATCTTGGAAACGAAGGAAAATTTGCAAAAAAAGTATTCTTGGTTTTCGATTTAGAATTAAAAAATTAATTCGGGCCTTCATTTTTCGCCTCTACTTACCAATCACCCTGTATATCAGATGTAAAAATGCGGAGACGTACTAGAAAAGACCCATGATTTGTTTTTTTGCATTAAATGCATTATTTAGAAAAAACCTACTTTTTAAATAACGCGCCGAGTCCCTGTATAATAAAAAAAAATAGTTAGTTATGCTGTGCACAAGTGATTATGTTACATGGTAAGCTAGCAAAAATTTGCTTAAAGCATGTTTCATGTGTCAACACTGTCAAGAAGATCGAAAACTCGTAAGACGCAAGTAATAAAGTCTGGTCTAAAAGGAAGTGTTTAACTCAGAATATAACGTGTAGATGGCGCTAGTAACCAAATACAACAAAAAGAAAATAATATTTTGTGTTTAAAAGGCAAATTGAACACCTTTGCCGTTAACATTGAACTCTAATGTTCATATGTAAACATTTTTTTTTTAATTTTTCGGGAGGGGTAAACTTCGGTTGCCCCATAAATAAATAAAAAACAGTATACAGTAGTGTCGCGATAATCCGGACCCGCGATAGTCCGGATGTCACGATAATCCGGATTGCATTTATCATCCCGTTATGTACCTTGTGATACGGATTTTTGCACGTTCAGTAATCCGGATGTGAACGACCACTCCGTATTTTATATGTTTTAGCAGTTTTTGACAAGATTTTACTTGTTACTATGCCACGTACAAGTTATTGTTTCTGGGAACTTCTACAATAAGTGGCATTAAAAAAAATACAGAATAAAATTAAAGGGTAAGTAAACAGTTTTTATTTCTTTGTGATAGTAATGTTGGGTATTATTTAAATTCTATGCTAGATGTTACGGAAATGAAAACTTTCATGCAAGTAGAGGCTGGATTGTCAATTTTCGAAAGAGATATGGCATCAGGGCGCTTTTTAAGGAATGCATTCAGGATCCATGATCTGTTGATAAATTAAATAAATTACGTTTGAAGGATATGAAAAGGAATGCAAAAATTGTAGTCGGCCTCGGAGACTTAAAATTTGTGGGGAACAGTTATCAAATTGTTCAGCAGCTGTCAAACCATTTATAACTTAATTGGTTCACACTATAAAATTACTAGGCTTACAGAGCTACCACAAATTTATAATGCTAATAAATCCGCATTGTTTTGGAAAATGCTCCAGATAGCACCCTTAGAGTTCCAAAGAAAAAACTGCTCCGGGAAGAAAGACCGGTAAGGAAAGGATCACATTTTTGGCATCATGTAATCTGATGGCAGTAACAAACCTAAACTCCTGGTGATTGGCAAATCTAAAAATCCCAGAGCATTCAAAAATACAGAGCTCCCCGTGGATTATAAAGCAACAGCGAAAGCTTGGATGATTTCAGCAGTGTTTAAACAGTGGTTTGACCAATGTTTTGTACCCCAAGTTAGAAAATTTTTGAGAGAAAGCAAGATTTCTAAAAAGGCGCTACTTCTTATTGATAATGCTTCTAGTCCTTGTAATGAAGAAGAATAACTTAGCGATGATGGCTGCATTATTGCAATGTTTTTACCACCAAATACAACTGCCTTAATTCAACCAATAGATCAGAATGCCATACGCTTAACAAAGCTTTTCTATTGAAAAAGCCTTCTAGTTGAAATTCTAACAAATAATGAAAAAGACCTTGTTAAGTGTTTTAAGAACTTGAACATCAAATTTGCGTATGCCTTCTCCATAATGCTTGGGAAAAAGTACAGGGTGTCCCAACGATGGAGTAAAGTAAGTTTTTGCTTACCTGATATTATTTGTGTCAATATCGTTTCCGCCATAGGATAGAGGTAGGAAAAGCGCATATTTTAAAAATATTGGAAGTTATACAGGGTGCGTCACAAAAGTGGGGTAGTAAAAGTAAGATTTATTTAAATGGAACACTCTGTATTTGATTTTATTTTTGAATTTATGGATTAATACTTACATTTTTTGTCATATAAAGCATGAGCTGAAATTTGATAGTTTCTGAAATATTCGGATTTAAAGATGAAAATAGGCATTTTCATGGTGTTGATAAATGGACAGTTTCTACGTTACTTCAGAAATGAAAGCTTCCATATTTGGCAGGAGAAAGGACTAATGTTATATTAATGTTCAGCCTGTAAAATATTTCTAATTTGTTTTACAGGGTGTTTATTATAACCGTCCAAATTCGCACAGTTTCAAATTAAAAATCTCATTTTTTTAAATGGCACACCCCTTTTATTTTTATTTTGTTTTATTCAGGATTAAGAAACCTCTAATTTTTACCGAATATGTCCTATACCTATATTTAATAGTTATCGATAAATTTAGCTTTTTCCAAATAGCTACGTTGTATTCGGTACCATACCGGTAACATTGTATTGATCGCGTTAACCATGAAAAACAATAGCTAGGATTAATAAAAAATTCATGTGTCAAAACAAAACGCATAATAATTGTCGTAAATTAAAATTTGACGTTACTTTTTTCGTCTTCATTTCGTTGTTATTGTATTGGGCATGGACTATCCTTTAAATGAGTTAATTGACATGATCTACGTGTTAAGCGAGGCTGAAAAAAACCCTCTGTTGGCCCAAAGAATTTACAGAATGAAATATCCTGAACGTCGGATACCTACTGCTACTGGCTTTCAAAATGTAATGGAGAGATTTAATTCCACCGGCAGTGTTAAATACTCAAAACGTGAAGTTGTTAACAAAAACGCAGCCAATGAAGAAAAAGAATTAGAAATATTGTTAAATATTCAAGAAAATCCCAGGTGAGTACTAGGAATCTAGCGACGTTATGCAACACTTCCAAATCAACTGTGAACCGAACAACAATCAAGTTTAAATATCATCCATATCACATTGATCTTCATCAAGAATTGCGGGAAGATGATTTTGAAAGACGAATTCAATTTTGTAATGTTATTATTCAACAATTACAGTTAAATAACAATTTTTTGTGCAACGTTATGTTTTCCGATGAGGCAACGTTCAGAAGCAATGGGGCTGTAAATCGGCATAATATGCACTATTATGCCACTGAAAATCCATTTTGGCTGCGAGAAGTTCAAAATCAAAATCATTGGTCAATAAATACGTGGTGTGGTATCCTTCATAACCAAATTATCGGTCCCTATTTTTTTGATGAGCCTTTATCGGGCCGCAGCTATTTATATTTCTTACGTGAAGAAATGCCTCAGTTACTTGAAAATATTAATTTAGATGAGCGGCTAAATATATGGCTGCAACATGATGGTGCACCTCCACATTTCCATCGTGAAGTCCGGGAATTCTTGGATCGGCAATACCCAGAAAAATGGATTGGGCGTGGAGGCTTTATTCCATGGCCACCAAGGTCATGCGATTTAACTCCGTTAGACTTTTTCTTATGGGGATACATAAAAGACCGGGTATATGTCAATAAACCAACGACCAAGGAGGATATGAAAAACAGAATTCGAGAAGTTTGTCGTACGGTGTCACCCCTTATGTTATCGGAAGTAAGACACAACATACAAAAAAGGATAAATATGTGTATTCAACAAGAAGGCCGCCTATTTGAACATATTTTAAGACGTGGTATTGAATAAAAATTTATTTAATATTAAACATTTCTTATTTAACATTAAGATGTAATATTGAATAAAAACTTAATTACTATTGAATAAAAACTTAAAATTCACGACTCTTAAGTGTTTTGTTTTGACACATGAATTTTTTATTAATCCTAGCTATTGTTTTTCATGGCTAACGCGATCAATACAATGTTACCGGTATGGTACCGAATACAACGTAGCTATTTGGAAAAAGCTAAATTTATCGATAACTATTAAATATAGGTATAGGACATATTCGGTAAAAATTAGAGGTTTTTAATCTGAATAAAACAAAATAAAATACTATATCATTTAAAAATGAGATTTTTAATTTGAAACGTGAATTTGACGTTTAATAAACTACCCTGTAACAAATGAAAATATTTACAGGCTGAACATTAATATAACATTAGTCCTTCTCCTGCCAATATGGAAGCTTTCATTTCTGAAGTAACGAGAAACTGCCCATTTATCAACACAGAAAAGCCTTTTATCTTTAAACGAATATTTAGAAACTTCAAATTTCGCTCATGCTTTATATGACAAAAAATGTAAGTATTAATACATAGAATTCAAATAAAATCAAATACAGAGTGTTCCATTTAAATAAATCTATTACGTACCCCACTTTGTGACGCACCCTGATAACTTCCAATATTTTTAAAATATGCGCCACCCTATCCTATGCGGAAACGATATTGACACAAATAATATCAGGTAAGAAAAACTACTTTACTCTATCGTTGGGACACCCTGTACTAGCGAGTTCTTTAAAAAAATGCTGGGATAAGATTTTACTAATTCAAAGTAACGTAGCGGATGAAGATAATCCTAATGATTTAATCCCTTTAAGTGATTTAAAGCAAAAACTACAACCATTGGTAGCAGAAGAAATTTATGATGTTTCCATAATGCTCCAGAGTATAGGAAGTAAAGATGTACATGTTGGTGAAGCTGTAAATTGGATTAATGGTGATGCTTAATTGCTTCAGGCAGACGATTTAATCGAGTCAAATGATGAATCAGACGAAGATGTCCTGAAAATAACCTCGGCTTACAAAATTAAAATTGAGATGCTATTAAACATTTTAATTTTGTTTTACAGTGGGCCACAGATAATAATCTTCCTTTAGATGACATCATAACTCTGCAAAGGTTAAAGGAAACCGCCTATGTCACAGTCAACAGGCTAAAATCACTAATTTCTTTCAATCAGTTCAAAAAAATTTAAACGGTCCAAATCAGAAAAAAGATGAAACCGAAGGCGTAGAAATACGCGAGTGCGACTTGGAGATCGATGATTGAACTATTTATTATGTGTACATTACTTCAGTATATACATTTTTAAATATGTTTTACGCATTTCATTTATTTATTTTTGAGTTAACAATATTTAAAACCAATTTTTACAATGATTTAGTAATCTGGATTTTTCGATAATTCGGATCGGCTTGGTTTTAATTGATCCGGATTATCGCGACACTACTGTATTGTGCCATAAAATCACTATAAAATTAACACAATTTTTTATGTAGAAGTTAGGATTTATTACATAACATTAAACTGTAAAATCAAAAGAATCAAATAAATATTTAATTAAACCAACTGATACTGCACGAAATCCTTATATTCGTATCAGGCAGCACTTATACTAGACCTTCCAATCATATCACTCCGCGATTGTGAGCACAGCCGAGATCTGCTGGACTTTCAAAAATTAGCTCATGGGAGGAGGTAAAGCCTGAAGTATGCAACATACTCTTACATATTTACCGATCAGCTCGTGTCCTGTTGTTTATTTACGCCTTCGCGTTGAAAATATCAAGTCTTCCTTTATAAGCACTTAACATGATTTTTTTCGCAGGCAATAAGAATAGTTATGTTAATTTACATACCAAATCGCATACCTTTATGTGGAACGATAACGAAGTTATGATAGGAATGGAAATACGCTAAATCCTTTTGTGTAATATACACGCTGATGCGTGCGCGAATTTGACCTGGTGAACTACCGTCCGCGTAGGTTTGAAACAAAAAAGTATGCCAGTATTCCCCATTGTTAAAACCAGTTTTTGTAAAAAGTATTTAAATTTTAATTCTTTTTCCGATACTTTTGTTTCCTTAAGAGTCTAGAAAATTTAAATAGTTCGTTATAATGCAAATAAATACCATTAACTTTCCTTAAGAACACTGTTGTTTATTATGGCACCACTTCTTTAAATATACCACTAATACAATAATAAGAAATACTAGTAAGAAAACGCCATTCAAAGCAATAATAATTAACAAAATCAAGTTCTTTACTTTATCTGGATCTTCTTCCTCACTATCTGAGCTTTCTGAGATTTCTTCTTCTCTAGCTAAATAATTATTAATAGCTGATCGATTGCCCCTTGCAACTATCATTGTATTCTAATCCACAGATTAAACAATCGTAATGCTAAAGTTAAATTATTTTAAATCGCAAGGCAATTAGAGACCTTTTAAAATTTTTAATGTCAAATATGCCAAAAAAATCAGTGTAACAATGTAGCAACCAAGTTTTTCACAAAAAAAAGAGAAATACCTACATTGGGGCACGGACGTATATAAGGGGGGGGTTTAGGGGGTCCGGACCCCCCCCATTCATATCCATCTTACTTGTCCAACAGAAAAAAATTACATGCACCGCGCCGATTGTAGAAAACGATAGTTGCTTAGCAGTGGCGTAACTACAAAATTTGGGCCCCCTGCAACTTTGGAGCAAGGGCCCCCTAAAATTGCAAAATATGCAAAATACCATTTAAACAAATTAAGTTACGGAAAAAAACTCTGAATTTTGTATATAAAAAACATGTTTTAAAATACAAACTCTAACACGAAAGAGACAAATAGAAAATAGAAACATATTCAATTTACAAAACACAAACACTAACTTTAACAACAGATATAGTAAACTGGAGATCTAACAAATAAAAATAAATTAAAACTATTAAAAGTTCTTATTCCGAGCTTTCATATCATCAAATTGATTAATCGCTTCAAATTTAAAAGTGTGTTTTGTTTTTATAAAACTCTTTTTACTGTTAATTAATGTTACAGTTTTATTATATTTAAGTAAAATTATATAGTTTTTTTATAGAGATAAAATTACTAAATTACTTAATTTTTTTTAAGCTATAAGACAAACATTTCTAACGAAAGAGCCCATATAATTTTACGCCTGGGATTTTTGCAGGCGGCAAGTACGACGACCGGGGCTCTACCGGGCCCCTGGCGTTCATGGGCGCCCCCGCCACTGCGGGGGCCAGCTGGGGTGTAGCTACGCCACTGTTACTTAGTCCGCCGCAGTGCGGGGAGCGGGGGAATGGGCACTGCCCCCGCCGCCCTCGCTTTTGCGGCGTGCACCAAACCAAGCTAGTCTAGTCTATTTTGTCTCTTCGCGTTGCGCAATTATTATAATACAGAAATAAGTGTCGCTTTTAAAGAGTATAAAACGAACAAATCAGGTATCTCTGGTATCTCTTTCAAGTTTTTTTTTCTAAGAAAGAGAGACCAAAGCCCAATGAACTTTTGTCAAAAGACAATGTGGACCTTCGTAACTTTTATTGCCTCTGCCCTTGGACGTCTTGATTTGTAATGGTCCTGTGTAGTCAACTCCAGAGTGGGAAAATGGTTGTGATGGTGTAACTCGTGCTGTCGGAAGTTGTCCCATTAATTGCTCGGCTGTCTGGGCCTTGAATCAAATGCACTATGCATTTTCCAATGTTAGTTTTGACTGTTCTTTTTCCATTGACGATCCAGTACATTTGCCGAATGTATGCTAATGTTAGCTGGTTTCCGCCGTGTACGGTTTTCCAATGAGCATCATTAATAACCAATTTGCTAAGGTGACTATGAGAATGCAAAATCGCAGGGTGTTTGGAGTTAAATGACAGAAGCGATTTCTGCAGCCTTCCCCCGACACGAAGAATCCCATCAGCATCTAGGAATGGATTAAGATTGAGTATCTTACTAGCCTTGGCAACTTGCGTTTTCTCTAGTAGAGCATCAATTTCCTCTTTGGGGACCCCTCCCTTGTCAAAGCTATAGCTACGAGCCTTTATATAAAGGTCAATTGCATGTTCGCGTTTAATAAAACATTGTGTATATGAACCCTTTTTCAAAGACTAGACAAAAATTTAAACTAAAGATGAATTAAACTTGATTGCAGCTGCGTGCACGTAGGAATATAGGAAATGCAGAATTTCGTGCAAAATGTTTTATTATAACAGAAACCTAGCAGAGCCCTTTCGGTAAAACCATCATCAGTGCTATTCGTCGTCAAGCCGGAGTCGTAGCAATTTGAGCATACATTATATGTAACAGGACATACAAATTTTCTTCATTTCCTAAAAATGAATTGACAAAAAAATAACAAAACAGTGAAGCAAAGAAACGGTGAAGACTTATAGCATAGCGCTTTTTTCTTTCCACACCGTTCGCCCAGCGAAGCCGCAAGGCTGCAACTAGTAGGAATCTGCTCGAAGAGTAGTTCACAACCCTGGATTTTGAACCAGCTTTTTTTAGAGGATCAAAGAAAAATAGATTAAGAAAGAGAGAGAGAGAGAGAGAGAGAGAGAGAGAGAGAAAGAAATTTGACGTCATAGTCTATGGCAGTGTTGCCATATCTACCAACTTTTAGGTAGATCTACCTACTTTGCTCTCAGTCTACCTGTCTACCAACGTAAGCCTTAAATCTACCTATTTTTCAAAATTTTCAACGCCATTATTGAAAACATTTTTTTCTTACTGAAGGATAAGGTGGTATGGCTTTGTGACTTAGCTTAAAGGCGAATAAAAAGAAACTTACGATTGACAGCGAATATTGATTGACATCTTACTAGGAATGAGCTAAACAGCGATATTTGCATAACGCCGTTATCGGCGATTGCCATTTTTAAGCATGAAGAGTTCTGGAAGCATGTTTCATTAATCAAAAAAGAAGACCAGACCTTTTCATCACAATTTTTTTTGTGCGCATGCGTCAGTATCGGCCATTTTTTTCGTACTGTTTTTTTTAAACAAGCATGTTAAAAGGCCTGAAAACACATAATTAAAATAAAAACATACTAAAGAAAGTATAGTTATTGAAAAAAAGAAATACGAAAATAAAGAAAAAAGTGCCTTAATTAGCAAATAGGTTTTTTTAATCGATTATTATAATGATATCAGTACGAAAAGGAACGAAAAAGCGGTGTGGTTATGAAGTATGTAAGAGTGATACAAGCTATAAATCATTTAAATACAATACAATTTAATCAATATAACAATTGTATATATGTGGTAGGCCTAATTAGAATAAAATTATAGATACTTTTTGTATAGTAAAGAAGTAATGATGCCTAACCTCTCAATCAGCTCACTTCTTTTTTCTTTTTGAGGACGTTCATGACAGGTGAGCTTCCTTTTTAATTGTGTACAATTATGGGCTTCAACTGAATTATAAATCAGTGAAGCACCATCAACGATTTTTTCTGGTAAATGATTTAATTGGGGAGATAATACTGCATTCCCAGCCATTGCCGATCAAAACAGTACGAAACTTTTGAATTGCCGCTATTTCAATATGGCGACTGCGCTTGCGCTTGTCACATGATGAAAAGGCCTATGTAACCTCTGCTATGTCAATTCATAAGAAAATTACTGGCACTTCCTCGTAGTAGTCAGTGTTGAGAGACTGTTTTCTTTTATTAATAATATGAAAACCTGCCAAAGAAATAGACTATGCACAGACAATTAGAGGGTTTGTTACATACTAAAAGATTTATAACAAAGAACAATGGGCAGCCTAGTCCAGATCATTTAAAACTTTTTAACAAAAACATGTATGACCATAAACAATAATTAATTTCAAAACAGTTTTTATGTATTTTTATTTTAAAAAACCGACTAAATTAAGGTGGTAGATCTACCGATTTTTCATTTTGGATTCTACCAATTTCTACCGATTTTTGGCACATATTCTACTAATTTTCTAAAATTAGGGTTGGCAACACTGGTCTGTGGTCATAGTATAGGCCCAGAATACC
>JAHBCN010015212.1:0-20000 GCA_019359885.1 Listronotus oregonensis
ACAGACTATCGTTCTTTTAATCTTCTTAATCGCCGATTAAAACTGCTTAGTCGGATCATTAAAACTTTTATTTTCCTACACTTAATTTAATTTTAAACAGCCTTAACCGCCGAAAGCTGCAGTCATTTACCAAAAAAGTAAATGAAGCGTGCCTATTTGTTACAAAAATGACGATTAACAACATTCTGCACCACACACTTCGCTTTTAAATAAAGACGGACGAATCGACGATTAAGATTTTAAGCAGCGACCAGGAATTTTCAGCGACGGTGTTATGTTCGCTTTTCGCCCACAAACTGGCAATGTTAATTAACGCTTTTGATCGCCACAACTAAAACTGCTTAAAAAGAACGAGGTTTGTGGGGGCCTTTATTAAATTACTAAAACTAATAAATTATAAAATTGACAAATTCAGTCGTATCTAATAGGTATTTCGATAAGCTCCTGCATTTTTTGCATCATTTATCGCAATAGTCCCGGTGCCTGGTAAAAAGTACTGTAAATATAACCTATAGCTTTTTCAAACAACCGCTGTCGGCGTGAAAAACCCGGTTTTTGATCTGAAGACTAAAAGAGAATTCACTCTGCCATCATGCCTGTCGGGGCCGGATTTAACTTTTTGCCGCCCATAGGCTAATATATTTTTGCCGCCCTAATATGTCAATATTTTTTGGATATCAGAACGAAAAATTTAGCATTAAAAGAATGTAAACTACACTAATAATTCTTTTAAAAATGAAGTGAATTTACAATTACATTTTTTAAAAATAATCGTAAATTTGCCGCCCATAATATTTGCCGCCCTAGGCTTCAGCCTACTTAGCCTTTGCGTAAATCCACCCCTGATGCCTGTAAAGGCTTTTGGCGTGCGCGGGTTTATTCCTAATTCCTGGTGGCGTGTGATGAGTGCCGGAAACCAGTTATACCTGTATCGTCACTACATTCTGGAGCACCTAGATATGCATATCATTAGCTATAATTTGTTAATAGTTCGGTGAGGTTTAGAGCTGAACAAATTGGAGTCTTTACCAAATATAGATAGATCACAAGTGGATAGTTGAAGTATATAGAATGAGTCGTCCTTCTTTTTGTTATGTTTTGATACGGGATGAGGCCGAGCTGGAAAATTGCCATGTAGCAGCGCCACAAACACAGCAGCATTCAATATCTAGAAATTTCATACTTTTACCAAAATGTAATCTAAAAAGAGGATTTATAGATCTGGCGAAACTATTTCAGAAATACTCTAAGTTGCATAGGGTTAAACTGTTAACAATGCAACTTTTATTGCGTAAATATTATTTGATTAAATTGCATATCCAAAAGTGGCGTATTTTAACTCTTCTTTTATTGATTTTTAATTGTCTAAAACGCCCTTACATCGAACAAAAATAATATCTAATAGTACCAATATATATCACCTAATTAAAAAAAATCAACTTTAGATAGTCTTTTTTTAAAACAGTTGTTGGTTGTTTATTTTTAAGCAAATATATTTTATCAATGACGTCACAAATGCATTCCTAGCGGCGCCACCGATTGCTACTGCGGCCATAGAGCGCAATGCCTAATGAGTGTAGATTGCATGATTAGTAATTTAATTATTGTTTATCCAAGGAGGCAAAGAGACTTCTTTTTAAATTCAAACAGCATGCTCCGTGTTTCGCTTTGTAGATGATAACATCGTGATACGTGTTCTAATATTACCGCGACACTGTGCCTATCTCCTTATAAAAAAACAATTATTAAACATGAGTTAGAGAGTAAAGTCTTTGTTGTATACCGCCAGCCTAATTGTCTTATCCCGGTGTTGGAAAATAAAAAATTCCGAATTTTTAAAAAAATTTTAGGCTTTTTTTAAAAAATGCAATTTTTGAAACTTTTTTAATCTGTACTTATTAAATTTATATTATTTGGCATTGTGGCTGATTATTTTATCGTTTATAAAGCTGTTTTTATAGTTTGAAAGATTTCTTCCTGCAATTTTTTCAAATGCGCACGCGCACTTTTTTGTTTTTATAAGTTGCTTCAATTTCTAGTTCATGCAAGAACAATACGGTACGCGCAATTTTTTCCAGCAGCAACTCGGATATTTTGGTCATTATTTTAGCGATTTTTTAGGTACCAACCTTAAAAATTTTGGAACTATAAAATTAGCTTTACTTAAAATATCTTTAAGCGTTGGTTACAATATAAATAACAAAACAAAAATCATTCAGGCATTCATTTTATAGGTAAAAATTTTACAAAATAATTACAAATTTCAGTATATTGCTTAACTTTACTATCAAAAAAAAAAAAAAAAATAGTAGGGTTACTGAAGGTAAAAATAGGCTATAACCTCCAAATTCTTTAAACCTTCATCGATTTGCATGCAAAATATCATTTTAAATAGTTCCTCTGGTGCAGGTGAATTTGCATTTTTAATTGGCTGTCTTTACCACTTTCAATATTAACCCATCCTCAGTCAACTGAACAAATATTTTTATTACCAAGCCATACTTAGGTTTGTAAGTAAACCCTCTTAATATTTTCATCTAGTGCACCGACTTTTGGAACAAGAGATGATAGTTTTACTGTACTATTTTTAGTGGTGACCTAGATGAATGATTTGTAACGCATCTGTTTGAAATATGGTGACAAGCCCTCGATACGATTTATTTTATTTTTTCACGAAATTATTGACACAAATTCGGTAGTTTTTTAAAAGTTGATACCAGCTAGGCGGGCCACGTGTTTTTTCTTTTGATTTCGGGAATATTCTTACATACTGCCAGTACATTTCCGAACTATACCACAATATATTTAGAAGAGATTGACAGACGCACATATGTATAGTAATCTATTATATTATGAAAGTCCCGCTATGCTTTGGGACAGGAATTCGTTTTTTCTCTTCTTCAATCGTAGATATACAGTAATATTGTGTGTCCGTCAATAGATACATGTATATATGTATATATGCACATACACATATGTAAATTTTGTGAGCATTTTTCATGTTAATATATTACGGATACAAAATGTATACTCTCAAAATGCAATTGATTTTTTACGTTTACCTCTCTAATTTTAATGCTATTGGGTCCATTCAATAATTTATAGGTAATTTCAAGGACTATAAGAATATTGACATCTCCACTTTTAAAAATCCTTTATTTTTAAAAGTTAAAGGAGTAATGGGCTCGGGTCAGATGATCCTTACAAGAAAATTTAAAATTATAACGATGTTATCTCGGTTGTTTTTATCCTACATCCTACAAAAATAAATAAAAAACCAAAATAATTTTTTATATAAAATCAAAATTTTTGTTTTTTATATTTTTTTAAGTATATCTTGTAGTTTTAGAGCTATTATGAAAATAAGAGAAATTTTTAGAGATATTTAAAAAAATCTGTTTTTGACAAATCGTTTTTTAAAAAAAGCATTCTAAACCGGCAAACTTTTTAAGTTTATTAGCTACACCAAAATAAAGTAAATCCTTCAAGGAGTACTAAAAATTTTAGTTTTGGTAAAAGTAGCGTAGGTTTTATTTTTCACTTTTTCTTTAAAAATTCGAGAGACTCGTCTTATTTTCATCATAAATCGCTTAATTTTACTGCAATCTACCCAATTCGCAAATCATTTAAAAGGTCTTTGCATTTGCTTTAAAAGGTGTTATATTTTCCAAAAAATATATCGGTTTCCCGTTATTTAACGTGAAATACTTGCGTTCGAATACTGAAAAATGCTACATTTAAGTAGCTATAAGTCGCTTCAGATTCAACCTACAATGTTTTTTTTAAATTTATCTCTTTGATTTTTTATTAGCTTTCATGTTAGATAAAACATTTTTTTAAGAAACGTATAGTTTTGGAATTATTTCTAAAAAACATGCATTTTTTAATAAAAAATCAATATTTTCAATCGGTAATAACTCGAAATATATTAAATTATCAAAAAACCTTATAAAACAAAAGTTACTTAGAATTAGTCCCTTTATCAATTTTCGAGGTTATTTTTGATAAAATAATTTCAGCCCCCAAGAAGGAGTGGCATCCACCCCAGGATTAAAGCGCAAGTCGGCACTATATCACTTTTATTACTTAAGGGACCCTCTAATTACTCACCAATTTTCACGCAAGTCAATAAAGGTTCAAAGAATTCAAAGGTGAAACTCTTTAGTGACTGTACTAAAATGGTAGCAAAAAATTTTAAATAAAATTGCATGCAAGAAAATTGCAGTAAAGTAAATTTCACGCAAGAGTTCTTCTAAACATTAAAAAAAACATTAATAAATAAGGCGGATGTCATTTACGTTTAGAACCTCGGTAATTTACTCTGTATTTTCTCCTAAGTATGCCCTAAAATACAGACTTTAATTAGAAAAGGGGGAAAATTAATTTATCGTACAATAAATATGTTAGACATGTTTGGTGCGTAAATACTCGTATTTGTTGTTGTTTTTGGGTCAAATTTTAAGATTATATACCCAATATCTTGCTACCTTGTCATTCTAATGCATTTTAGGAAAAGTAGTTGTCAGTACACAAAGTATAAAAATTCTGATTTAGACCGATTCAAAATGCTCCGTAGATCGTATTAGCTAAAACTGTTATCTAATATTAATAATAACAACAATAATATTAATAATTTGTAAAAGTTTTTAAGTCCGGTACTGGCCATGCCTTTTAAATGCGCCCGCTCGAGCACCCCGATCTTTGTTTATTGCGCGCTAGCACAAATTTAGCGATTAAACATATAAATGTGGGGTTATGTCACTGACGTTCATATAGACCGGCAAAGGGTATCAGATGCAGAGTTTAAAAGTTAGATTTTATGGGCGAAAAAATGTGTTCGTGCGTTGTGGTGGTAGTCATCGCTTAGGGTCTTAAATCATGCGCAGAACGGACCGGCCGGCAGACCCATATTACTTACACGTTTCTCGCCGGCCAGTTCCGTACTGGCCACTTGTGATAGAATTTTTATATAATTATAGATTTTAAACAAGTTTTACTGTTTTATTGGCTTATTTTGTGTTTAGTGGTACATTCCTTTTGTTCATAAAAAATTTTCGAACCTGTCTTTTGGTGATCCGCTTGGAAAGCGAACATTTGTACAAGAGAGAAAGAATAGCGGTATAACCTTTCTCTCTCCCCAACGTGCTCATTGGTCGGTGGAAGGGATATATATACTCCGCTTTGCGTGCGGTTTGGTCACTCTCGCACGCTTATTCGCATTGCCAAACGGCAAGGCTGCCTCTAGTGAATGTATGCTCGTTTTGTATAAATACATTTAAGATGTTTACAATCTTATTATCGCTATTAAAACATAAGTCTACGCAAAAAAAGAGTAAACGTTATTTGTACCAACATTTTTTTCCTTCTATTTTAAAGTTTGTTTCAATCTCGCAAAAAAACCGATTATTGTATGGCCATATGCAAGTCCAGTCAAATCAACTTATTCCTAACCCACAGGTGACAGTGTACTACGGGATCCTTTTACTAATCTCCAAACAAAGCAGAACCCTTTAAATATTCAGAAAGCGTTTAAACTTCGTCATTTTTGAACTGACATAAAACCGTGTAAAGTGGACACTCTTGCGTTTAATCGATTCTAACAGTTTCCAAATCGTTTTACGGCGGTACAAAAACTGGGTCTTCAAACAATCTTATCTTTAATTAGCCGCTATTTTTTCTATTTAAATTATGTCAGTGGCGGCTCTTCCTTAGGTTTGCAGGTTTGTGCCAACCCCAAAAAAGGTTTAAAATAAAATTTAAAAAAATATATATTTTTTAATCATTACATAGTTACACATTTTTTTTAAATTTATTTAAAAATCTGTATTTATATTATCTGGAAATAACAGCCAAATTATTAAAATAACTTGCCGATGCCGATGCGATGGTTGCAATCAAAATGCAAACCCAATTGGATTCATTACGAGTACGCGTAAGTATATGGAGTTGCCTATCTCGGCAATTGGCGCTCATAGGCGGCATGAGGTTTGCAGTTCGAGTGCAAACCTTTGTTTATCTCGCAGGCTGATTTACGATTTATTGAAGTATAATTTGTTATTTTGGTTATCGCGCAGTAACTAATTGCATTTTTAGAAATCTTTTGTGTGTTCAAAATTAATTCGGTGCAAAGTTTAATTGCAAAGCCGTTTGGTGGCTGATCTTTAGCTGATAAAGCGGAAATAAAAAAGGTCAATTTCTCATTTAAAAATAAAACAATCTGTGTCTAGTAAAAAAGGAGTTTTACCAGAACATTTAATGCTAAGCTCTATAAAAAACATAAGTGGATGTGTGCCACACAGCCATGTTTTAATATGTCTATTAATTTTCATTAATTAATTTATTTTTTAAAGAAACATTAAGATTGCAACACCTTACTTTTTAACCCACGAGCAGCCACTGAATTATGTAATATTCATTTTGTTACCTTATTGTTTATATTTAGCCCAGTCTGTAGGTAATTTTCATGACTTTAATTTGTAACAGGTTGAAAGGTGTTAGAAGTTGTAGAGGGTGATTACCTGAATATGACTATATAGTTTTAGACTCGAAAAAAGTGTGCAGGGGTGGGGGGTGGAGGGTTAAAAGTGCTAAAAACGTATTTTTGCTTCTGCAAGCGCCATTGTTAATTTTAGAGGAATACGTTTAAAATGTTTTTTAAGGTATTAAAAAAACCTATAATTTGAACCCGGCTAAAATTGATTTGGTCCATTTGTTTATAAAAAAATGCAAAAAAAACGTTAAAAATAGCCATTTTTTGAAATGTTGATAATTATTGCAAAAATATTTTTTATCCTTTTCTGTCATTGAAAAACATCGGTTTTTGAATTCTTAATTAAATGAGAGGTTCTAAAGCTTGATCGGATAATTTGTTGCTAAGATAATTGAGTTTTACTGATTTTAGAGCCCTAATCTAGTAGGCTATATATTTTTTGTTTATACGTATTTTAGATATTACAAATTGTCTTTTGCTTTTTTAAGACTTATATTTTATTAATTTAGATCAACGAAATAAAAAAAATAATATTCAGTCCTTCGTTTTGAGCCTTAAAAAAAGGTACTTTTTTGTTAATAAACAATTGAAGCCGGAGCGCCCCTGCATAAGTTAAGAATTTTAAACCAAAAAATATAGAAAGCTGGCTTCAAAACAAGTATCTTTGAAAAAAAAAGAAAACTCTATGACCAGTAGGAATCGAGTTATCAACTTTTTTTAATAATATTTAAATTGTTTATAACAATTAAGAATTAATTTGGACGGCATTTAATAGTATACTATTACTATTAAACTTAATATACCGCACAATAAAAAGCTGTTATATTTGTTTTTTTATTGCTAAAAGATGTGTTTAAAGTGACTGATACTTTCGTCGGCGCCAGGGAGGTAGTGGTGGGGATAGAAGCTCTCGGACTGACATGCCGAGTCAAAAACTGAAATCGAGAGTTTAAATAAGCGGAGCGCGAACAAAATAGCCCTAACATTGCGAATTTTTATCGGATCTCTTTTTTAATCTAGGGTAGCGCAAAAAGTTATAAATAATGGTGCATTGAGTTTTCAAAAATTATCATTATTTTTTTTTAAATTTAAATCCATGCGTCTCAGCTCATTTTAAATGGTAATATTGAAGGCACTTTAGAAATCAAAAAGCCAGATTGGTGTTCATGAATCCTCCAATTAAAATGGTATTGGCTAGAGATCAACTCATATAACTAAAACTCAAACTAAAATTTTAGCTTCAGATTTATTAATTGATATGTCGTCTAATGGGGTTTTAGATAAAAAATTTAAATATAAAAAAAATAAGTTTAATTGATTACACAGGCCCACAAAATTTAAAATTGGGGGTCAAACAGCAAATAATCAAGAAAAGGCATAATTTCAGATATTAGCCATTGTTTTTCATGTAAAGCGTCAATATCTTAAAAACTATTAACGATACACAAAACTTTATAGGACATTAACTATGTATTTTAACAAGACCTTTAATAAGTAATATATTTTTTTTGTCTAAATGCAATATTTTTCGAGTTATAATCAAATAACAGAGTTTTAGATTTTTTTGAGGTATGCCCCTGGAAAAAATTAAAAATTAATATTTTTTTATTTTTAAATGGTTATTGCAAATTTTAAGAAATTTGGAATTTAAATAAATAAATTAACTCCTTTTTTTCAAAAATATTTGTTTTAAAGCCAGCTTTTCATACTTCTTGGTTTAAAAGTCTTAACTTAGGCAGGGGCGCTCCGGCTTCAATTGTTTATTAACAAAAAAGGATTTTTTTTAAGGCACAAAACAAAGGACTGAATATTAATTTTATATTTCGTTGATCTAAATAAGTAAAATATAAGTCTTAAAAAAGCAAAAGACAGTTTATAATACCTAAAATATTTATAAACAAAAAAGATATACCTACTAGATTAGGGCTCTAAAATCAGTAAACAATATCTTAGCAAATATCCGTATGCTTTAGAACCTCTCATTTAATTAAAAATTAAAAATCCGATATTTTGCAATGAATAAAAAAATATTTTTGCAATAATTATCGACATTTCAAAAAATGGCTATTTTTAACGGTTTTTTTGCATTTTTTCATAAACAAATGGACCAAATCAATTTTAGCCGGGTTCAAATTATAGTTTTTTTTAATACCTAAAAAAACATTTTGAACGTATTCTATTAACTTAACAATGGCGCTTGCAGAAGCGAAAAGCACGTTTTTAGCACTTTTAACCCTCCACCCCGACCCCGGCACACTTTTTTCGAGTCTAAAACTATATAGATATATTCAGGTAATCACCCTCTACAACTTCTAACACCTTTTAACCTGTTACAAATTAACGTCATAAACAGCCCTTATTTTTACCTACAGACTGGGCTAATTACTACCTATCATAATTTATATATGTATAAAAACGCAAAATAAAAAATTCAGTATCTAAATAGGTATAGAAAAACGAGTTATCTCTACAACCAGTTGGAAAAAGCACTATTTTTTATAGGGAGCGGAGCAAAAGAATGTAAATTATGAAAAATAGTGTTTCTCATCGCGTTTTACACGATATTTTTTCTAATTTTAAATATGATAAATATAGCTCTTTTAATTTAGGTTTAAAATATAAAAAACTTTTCGAAACTCATTGACGTTGTCAAATATCTTACTTTTCATTACCAGTTCCGAAACAATTTACTTTTTGTAACTAGTTATGAAAACTAAGATATTTAATAAG
The DNA here is from genome assembly GCA_019359885.1 of Listronotus oregonensis. NCBI lineage: Eukaryota > Metazoa > Arthropoda > Insecta > Coleoptera > Curculionidae > Listronotus > Listronotus oregonensis. Next base: position 9,221 of record JAHBCN010015212.1, read on the forward strand.
AGTTTTAAAAAGTGCCACTTTAAATGTCAAAATTAGAAAATATATATTTCATGAATATAAATTAATTAATGATTTATAGAAATTTCTAAGTCCGGTACTGGTCCTGGTACGCATGCTGGATAACCTTATTGTTTGTTAAGTGCGCGCTAGCACAAATGCGATTAGCGATTACATATCTAAAGTTAGGTTATCTATGGGTTATGTATGCTCTAGTAGGCATTTTTTAAAATTAATTTGTTTTTGTAGCCTTATCCTGAAAACAGCATATAACATCATATGTGTAAAATTTATTTTTTATTTTAAGTAGGTACATTTTTCATGTTTAATTTAAAACATGATACATATCAAATTTAATCAAACAACATTTTAATTTAATTCTTTATCGTCACCGACTCAAACCTATAAAGCTCTGCAAATTGATTTTCTTTTACCAACTAAAGACTCTGTTTTTGTCCACTGTAGATTTGCTATCAACATTCCGATCGTGCGATCGTTATTCTTCAATTCATTAGCTGAAAAAGTACAGTAGTAAAACCGATTCGAATGTCGTAGCATTAATTAAACGGAGACTAGAAGCTTTTCAAATGCGTTAATTAAATGAATACGGAGAAAATGAAGCGTGTAATTATCGGGCAATAAACGTTTTTTAATTACCGACATCATTTATGCAAAATTTATTGCTAGATTATTGGCTATATTTTGCTATTTTTTGTTAAATTAAATTATTTTGTCACGTGTCTGAAAATGCCACATATGGTAGAAGGCATGAAAGTTTTAAAATGTTTAAATGTGCACTTTTTTAAAGGTAACCTGAAAATTTTTTTAAAGGTTAAACCGTTTAATGCTTCTAGTATAGTATAGCAGAATATGCTAGTTACTTTTTTTTTCATTTATATTCTGATGTTCCAAACATTTTCATTTTTCTGTAAGCAAGAATAATTCTTTTAAATATGTTCTATAGTTTGGTGGCGGATTCATGTTTTACTATGTTTTCGTTGGAAGTACTTGCCTTGAAATTTGATAGAAAATGGGACCACTCTAGTCTCGGTCCCGGTCCCGGGGTATAGCGAGCTGAACAACAACAGTAGTCAGTTGCATAAACTCACCCACACATCCATTTTACTTACTATTTTAGATTCTTTAGTAAATATTACTGACTTATACATTACTTACATTAAAAATGTCCAACATTTCCTAGAAAAATTAACACACATTGACATAGACCCAAATAACACCTTGGTAGGATTTGATGTTGTTAGTTTATTTAAAAATGTTCTAGTTCATAAAACATTAAATACTGTTAGAATTAAATTAGAAAATGATGTCCGTCTTGGCAAAAGAACCAAACTAAACATAAACTATATTATTGAATTATAAACTTTTTGCGTAAAAACAACATACTTCCAATATAACACTGACTTTTATAAACAAAGTTCTGTCATGGCCATGGGTTCACCTTTATCACCATTATGTAACATTTTTATGGAAAACTAGATGAAAAGCCTGTCTCCGCCAGGCGAGAGACAATAATAGGTAGCCCCTGTCTCCGTAAGACGCCTTCCGTACGGCTAACGGTAAAAAAACACTTTTTTGCTCCTATTTTTGTCCCGGGGCGAAATTCAAAAAACGGGCTTCGTTAGGTTCTAGCCACTGCTAAAGACTAACACTGTGCAAAATTTCATGATTTTAGCTCAAGCCATAACTTCAGAATCACTGGAAAACAAATAAATATATATACCTACCTATAATATATATAAATATATCCACATTAGCAAATATACTTGTACAAAGTTATTATTATAAACCTTTAGTATGGTGGAGATATTATAGATGATATTTTATATATTTATCAACATGACGAACATTGTCTAAATGATTTTTTATTACACATTAATACACAAGAACCCACTATTTGTTTCACCCTAGAAAAAAAAACCTCACAACTTCCTTTTCTTGATATTCATATAAAAAAAGATGTTAATAATTTTGAAATTACAATTTACAGACACACATACAAACGGACACCTAAATTTTAACTCTTATCACCCAAAAATGGTAAAAATGGAGTTGTAAAAAGTCTTTTTAAAAGAATTATTATAATTTCTTCTGATTAAAACGAAAAAGAATTCTAAAAAGATATTTTAGTTTAAAACAATTATTTTTTTATCTCTTGATTTTATAAACAAATGCTTTCTAAAATTCAATCAACCAAATTTAAAACAAAAATTAAAACGGACCTATTACAAATCTATTTTTACTATGTATTTTTGTCTTATCAAGTAAAAGTCCACGAATACGAAATACATTTTCTACTCCTATATTAGTAAGAACCTAATTACACACCAAATCTACTTTATTAGTAAATCTCTAATTGCAAACACTATACTGTAAGTCAAACTGTGCGTAAGGGCAGTTACGTAATATATATTACGTAACAGTTCTAATCGCATTAGCCGCGAGCCCCCAAAATCTTGAAAACTTCAATAAGATTTACGTAAACTGGCTATGAAACAAATAGCATCGCCTTGACAACGCAAATGTTTGTATTATTATTTGTATTGTTACTTGAAGTTTACATAATCTTCTGCTTTTATTTATAAAAAACTAAACATAAGAGTCGTAGAAAAGTATAATTTTAACTCGAGTGGTAAGCCCATTACACACTCTTTCGAATTACAGTACTCGCTCACGCTCGTGCCGTAATTTTCGAAATATCGTGTGTAATGGGATATCTCGGTATATAATATACTATAATATTCGTACCACCTTTAAGACACAAAACACTATTAGATCTCAAGTAACAAAAACAAAACCATACAATATAAACGAAACACAAAAAATGTTATTTATAAAATCCCTTGTGAATGTAATAAATTTTATATAGGTGAAACTTCCAGACCATTAGCCAAACGCATAAAAGAACATAGAACATACATTAAAACCACAGAATTTCACAAATCAAAAATCTGTCAACACGTATTTGATAACAACCACATAATAAACTGAAACGCTTCTTGCATTTTAGCAAAGGAAAGTAGTTTAAAAAAACGTAAAATAAAGGAAAGTGTATTTATTTTATTAAAAAAAGATAAATGTGTAGCATCAATATCTGTTAATTTAAATAATACATGGTTAGTTGTGGTTGGTGCTGAAGTAATTTCAGGTAAACTTAAAATCAAATAACACACCATACCACCTTTTTTGTCTTTTTGAAAATTATAAATATACCAGTCAAATAAACTAATATGATATTATAACAAAACGCCATAAACAGTAAAAAAGCTGTCAGAATTTTTTAAAGCAATTTCTTGAAATTTAGTTTTTTCATTTTATTTTTTTTAAATTTAATCTTAACAACTGTGGCCGACTTGCTACCGAAACGTAAATTAGTTTTTTGTTTTTTTTGTTGCAGGCATCTGCAAATTCATAGGGGTTAATAGGGCTAAACTCGCTATACCCCGGGACCTGGACCGAAGTGGTGCATTTTCTAGCAAATTCCAAGGCGACTACTCCCACCAAAAACATAGTAAAATATAAGATGATTCTTTTAGCCGATGCCCTAATTGTTTTACTGTTTTTACTAGATCAGTGGAAAGAAACAATGTTGGCGTTGTTGTTGAATGGTGAGGTGACCGCTTGGAGAACCTTACGGGTTATTCTTAAAAAAAGTATTGCCAAATGGAAAAAAGTCCTAAAAATAGTACAAGAATTTAAAAAGATTGGTCAACATATATGTAGGGAAAGTATATTGAAACAAAATATAACCTTTATACATTTTTTTTAGATAGAAGCTTCAGTACGACAACTAAGTATGATATTACCAATGCATGGCTTCAATGAAGGAATTATGTATAAAAACGGACATAAAATATATATTATGGATATTCTAAAGTTACTGTTAGAACTAGAATCGGATAATAAAGAATTTATATATATATATATATATATATATATATATATATATATATATATATATATATATATATATATATATATATATATATAATATATATATATATATATATATATATATATATATATATATATATATATATATATATATATATATATATATATATATATATATATATATATATATATATATAGTAAAATAAAACCAGTAATAACCGAAACTGATCAAATCGATATTTTAAATATCTACTGTAATTTTTGAAATATTAAAACAAACTGATAAAAAGTACAGCACAAATACAAGTTAGTTCAAACAATTGGTTCACGAAGTATAGAAATAATACAAAGAGTCCTAACGTAATGTTAAAAGATTGGCTACAATGTAAGGGGCAGAACTTTTGTGGGCAGAGGGCGCTACTTTTCAGGACGTACTCAGAGACGTACTCATTTAAAGTGTTGCACAGGAGGTAGATATTATCTCTGTTTCTTGGGCGTTAATAAATACAATTATTTATTAAATCGAATTATATGATTAATAAACATAAAAAGTCTATAATATATAATTGTACATTTTTTTAAATAAAAACAGAATATTTTACCTTAATAATACTAACAAATATATTTAAAAATAAACGAAAGTATATGACTAAGTAAACAGTCATTATAAAATTTAAGTATTGTTAATTATATTTTTTAGTAGTTACAATTACAAAAATTAATGTGAAAAAAAGATGTATCTTTAATTATTAACAAATATTTTTGAGGTTATTTACTTTCGGCGTTTTGTTTAATGCTTTTTTTACTACTTTTTCGACCATAAGTGGTGCCATAAATGGCACAGCATCGTCCCATTTTAAAATTAATTACTTAAAAGTTCGGAAACAATTAACAATTATTTTTATTTGATTAAATTATTTTTTAAGAATAATTAAACACGCCGGTATGCATTTTTAAGAAGTAATAATAACAATAGTAACGGTACGTCTGACGCCTCGAGTGAAAAAAAAGTGTACTATTATCTGGGTTCATTTTTATATACACAAACACGAAGTATAGATTTTTTCACATTAATTTTGTAACTACTGAAAAATGTAATTTTAATTTTTTTATTAATAAATAATTGCTTTTGATAATAATTGTTTACTTAGTCGTATAATTTCGATTTATTTCCAAATATATTTGTTAGTATCTAGAATAATTCAAGTAAAATGTTCAGTTTTCATTAAAAAAAAAAAAATGTACAATTATATATTATAGACTTTTTATTTTGTATATCAATCATATAATTTTATTTAATAAATTTTTTTCAAATTGTATACGTCCATAGCGGCAATTCGCGAAGAAGTTAAATGCTTTACATGATTTTAACCAAATTGTTGTTTTACCTTCTATTTGAAATTTGTACGACTTAGAAATTTCTTCTTATTGTGGACCACTACTTAGCTATCTACAAAATTAAAGATTTAAATATTAGTTATGAAATGCAATTATTGTGGCTTGTTAATAGTTTTTGATACACACAAGAGACAAAAAAGAATAATTATTTTTGACATTGAAATTTTTAAACTTTGAAACTACTAACATTTATCTTGCTTTTAATTTCCGTCGTTTAACGATTACGAGAAAGACTAGGCCTTAGTCCAAGCTGACATGGAAATGCCAAAAAGAACTGGAAGTCCTGGGAGACCGCAACAGAGTAACTCTCTTATGGGTACCGGGACATTCAGGAATAGAAGGCAACGAAAAAGCGGATGAGCTTGCAAGACAGGGATCATCCACACCATACTTTGAACCAGAACCTGCCCTTGGAGTGACCAAAACCACAGCACGAGGGCAAATCAGGGAATGAATCCGAAACAAACACGAGGAATACTGGGGAAACTTCAGTAGAATTAGACATGGAAAAAGCTTCATAAAAAGCCTATCGAAAAGAACGAAGAAAAAACTACTCAGACAAAGTAGGAAAAAACTTCGCATAACAGTAGGGTTACTAACAGGGCATGATAACCTAAGAGGACACCTACAAAAGATAGGCTCATACAATGGGGACCCAAGTTGCAGTATGTGCGACAAGTGGGAAAAAACAGCCCACCATATCCTGTGCAAATGTGAAGCATTGAATCACAAAAGACAGGCATTATTTGGGCAACCAGAAATTAGCCCACAGGAATATATCAAACAACCAGTTTCGGGGTTTTACAGACTTGTAGAAGAAACAAGACTAATGGGAGAATTGGTATAAAAGATAATGAGAGATTAGGCACAAAAAGCCCAAGAGGCTGCGCTGCCGCCGGTAGTAAATCAAGACGGTTCCCAGAGAAGAAGAAGAAGAAGAAGGCCTTAGTAAGGAAACGAAAAAAAATATATAAAACCATAAAATGTAGTGCGAAAATGAAAGAAAATCAAGTTAAGAACATAAAAACGTTTGAAAAAAAGAAATCAAAGTAAAATTACGATAAAAAGCGAGAAAACCAAAAACTATAGCTAATAATGATGTTCTTTTAAAAAAACAAATTAAAAAAAATCAGCGAAAATTGGCTTTGATTAAGCAAAGGTTCATGGGGACTAAGATCAGATACTTTTTAAAAGAACAATCGTAGATATGGAAATTTACGAAAACTACATGCTAAAAACTAGCAGCAGTAATCATAGGAATGCAATAAGCCCTAAATGATACAGCTTGAAAAAAAAACTCTACGTGAAAAAATAAATTAGGTTTCGGAAGATGTAGAAGCACATACAAGATTAATTCGTCAGAAAGGTATATGAAATATTAACTTCCTTTTCCTTTGTTATAGTATATTCTATATATTGGAATCAACTTCAATTGGATGTTTTTAATAAAAAAAATTATAGAAGCATAAATATATATATATATATATATATATATATATATATATATATATATATATATATATATATATATATATATATATATATATATATATATATATATATATATATATATATATATATATATATATATATATATATATATCTATATATATATATATATATATATATATATATATATATATATATATATATATATATATATATATATATATATATATATATATATATATAAAGAAAAAAAATCTGAAACCAGAGTAGTGGAAATGCAGTCAATTGAAAGGCCACTTTAAGTAATTAACTCTTTATTGAAAAAGTCGAGCTTTTGGAAAAACTTTTTCCCATCATCAGGACAATCTAAAAATAAAAGAAAATGATTCTTGTTAGTGAAACCAACAAAAATAATTCTCTCTTTTACAAAGTTCTTACCATATGTGAGTTGAAAACATGAAACAGGTTTAATAGCAATGAAGAACAAAACTTCATTCATTCCTCTTTAAACTACATTGACTTTAACTTAGTTTTTAGCACGTGGATCGTTGCCACCATGTTACTAACAAGACTTTTACGGAGTGAAAGAAATATAACAAAAAGCAAAAGAATTTATAGTTAAAAAACTTACAAAAAAACAAGTATGGTTTTAAAACTTAACGACCAATGAGCGCTGTCAGTTGAACAAGAAATAAGAAATTTGATATAATGATTTTAAAAAACTTTGGATTTTCCATTTTTAAGATTTGGACATCACAGGCCACATCATGCAGAACTGACAGAGCCATCTGTCGTGGTGCCTAGGTAATTATTTATACACTGTCAGTTCTGCACTAATGAAATAGTATTGAAAATTTTAATATATTAAAGGGGATTAAAATAAGAAAAAACAGGGATTTTCATAATTAAAAATGGTTCTAAATAAAGGGAAAAAGATGTAAAATTACATAAGAAAACATAATACAGCTTTAGAATGTAATTTAGTGTATAAATGAAACAGAATACATACCAAAATCTGACATTTAGAAAATCATTTTATTAAACCTTTCAGAACATAAAAAGTAAAATGTTAAAGGACACTACCAAAAGCTTCCCCTGAACCTAAAAGATTATAAATCAATATAAAATAATGTTAGAACATAATAATTTTCAAAAAATAGGACATAAATATACTGAGTATATACAAAAAATACAAAAATAAAGACGACAGGTTGTTACGAAGGGATAGAAAAGTACATAGCTTATTATCACCTTATAAATAGATTTGAGTTAGGATATATGTTAGAATTAGTTTAATAGGATAAGATAAGTACAAAACAAAGAACTCTATAAAAAAGAACTGTTTAATGAACTCAAAAGTGACTTAGATTAAGTGAAATGGACAGGTAAAGACAAGTGTTGGCATATTTTCATAAAAATAACAAATAGTGGAAATAAAAAGTGATATAGTGAACAGTATAGTAAAAACATTCATTTTCTGGAATTAGATATTAAAAACAGGTAAAAAACTTAAAGAGTTACCAAATAGTTACATTTGTAAATCATAGTAAATAAACAATGTTTATTTATGGACAATAATGTTGAATTGTAAAATGATTATAAATTATTAAGGAATCATATTAATCTTAAAAGATGTCTTTAATTATGTATATTTAAGTTTGTAAAGTAGGTAGGAAAGAAAACCTAAAGTTTATTTGTAAATTATAAAATAAGTAAAAGTCACGTACGCCATTTATCATGCATCAATAGCTTTAAAAATGAAATTTCAAACAAACTCAAATTAAAACATAAATTTGTTTATACCAAATGAAAAGCAAATAAATTTATAATAATTTTCATTTAATAACAAGGGCCAATATAAAGAAATAAACATAAGGTTTTATAAAAAGAAAATCAAAATATATCAAAATTGAAGTCATAAAATTTAACATAAATTTTTCTCAAGTGGCCTGGAAAGCATCCATTTTCATAAAAATTATTCATTTGTTTCAATGAGTATATAAGCAAAAAACGCCCGAAAACGGCATCATTCACATAATTCAGTTGCTACCGAAAACTTAATAGTTTATTTTAATAAAAACAAATGAATGTTCAAACATCAACAAACAAAGTATGCTAACCTCACTATTTTGACAGAAAGTAAACAAACGAAACAAAGTTAAGTTTCCAGTATAAATATAAAGTTAAATCATCAGAAAGTTTATAAAAGTGTTAAAACAGAAACAATCAAGTTAAATACCTGTGTTAATGGTAATTAATCTAGACAATTAAAAGTAAACCAGCAATCAAAATCGACAAACGTCAACAAGTATATTTTTCGACACGTTCGATACTAACACCACACTAGAGGCAGCTTTGGACATTATATTTATGGGAAGATTTACAAGTAAACCAAAGGGAAAACGAGATTATTTAGTTTTAGTATCCTTTTTTATAATGTTTATGACAAATAGTCATAGTTCATTTATATTGTTCCTGTAATAAGGTAAGAGTTTATTCATGTATTGAAAAAGGATAAAAATAAAATTGCCAAAACTTTTTTAAAAAAAGAATCAAGCCAACGTTACTTTAAAAGAAACCCAAAAATTTAGGCGGCTGTTTTTCCCTTTTTTTTATTGTTTGTTTGGGAAAAAGAAGGTTTTTTTATTTTTTAAAAATTTGTTTTCAAAAAATTGTTTTTTTAATAAATTTTTTTTTTTTTTAAAAATTTTCTTTTTTTATTTTGTTTTTTGTTTTGCCAAGGGGGAAATTTTTAGAGAAAAAGGAAAAAAAAAAAGGGTTGAAGTTTTAGGGGAAAGGGAAAACTTAAAAAAAAAAAATTAAATTTAACGAACCCAAAAAAAATAAAAAAAAAAAACCTTAAAAAATTTTTTAATTTAATTTTTTTCCCGGCCAAAATTTAAAATAATTTTTTTTAAAATTTTTTGGTGAAAAAAATTTTTTAAAAGGGGGCCCCAAATTGGTTTAAATTATTTTTCCCATGTATATTTTGAAATTTTCGGGAAGTTTTTTATCCCGAAAGGGAAAAGCGGATTTTGTTTAAAATATCAAAAAAAAGATAACTAAACCAGTTTTTAAAGGGGCATTTTTCCACTTAGATCATTAGTTTGCTTTGTACGCTTGTATTGACAACTTTAAGATTCGTATAATTAAAAAAGGTCAAAACGTTCTTTAAAATTTGAAATCTTTTTGGCTGAGGAATGTGCTGCTGCCATAGCGCTTGTGGAAGAAGGATTGTCGCAAATTCAAAATAGCACTTCCAATTTGGGGTGTCCCAATCTGTGTATCCCGAGCATTGGCACGATTTCCCCGAGACCAACAGTAATGAAAGAAGACGTGGACAAGGACGCCATAGGGTCACAACACCTAACCAAGACCGATTTTTGCGATTACAGGCCTTACGAACTCGGTTTGTTACAAGCACTGCACTGCAGCAAGAATTTTCCCGCAGGTATAATTGTTTATCAAGATACAGTGCGAAGGGTTGGCAGAAGTCGGAATTACCCCCATCAAGCCGCAACAGGTCCCCTTCTAACCGCAGACCATCAAACGCGTCTTCAGTTCGCTCAAGAGCATCAAAATTGGGGAGAAACGACTGGGCAATGTATTGTTCACTGATGAGTCAAGATTTTGTCTTTTAGTGTTTCGCCGTAGAAGAGTATATCGACGTCCTGGTGAACGATACGCTCAATGCAACGGTTGGAAGAGTAAGCTATGGTGGAGGTTCTGTTATGGTATGGGGTGGCTTGTTTGGAAGCCCGCACGGAATTGGTTGTCTTTCTGAGAGATCCCCTGACGCTGATCAAACATAACGAAATTTTAGAACCCCAGGGATGATATCCCCCTTTATTGGACCTGAATTTTGTTAATGCACGATAATGCACGTCCACGTTGCCAGAGTCGTACAAAATTACCTCAGGAGGTCGAAATTCCCTTTTACCTTGGCCAGAAAGGAGCCTGACCTTAACCCTTTGAACCCTATGGGACAATATGGGTGTGGGTTAGACCCTTTTTTACCTCCCCC